>JAKTWW010000207.1:0-204436 GCA_030582255.1 Hansenula subpelliculosa
TTTGAAAAAAAAAAAAAAAAGAAAAAAAAAAAAAAAAAAAAAAAAAAAAAAAAAAAAAGAGATAGATCATATATATTCAAATGATAGGAATTATTATATAGATCAACTGCATTCAAAATACACCCGATTCATCTTTACTGCATATATTCCAGCTATCTGTCATACATAATAGTGGTTAGACTGGGGTTATTAATTATGATATATTATTTATACTAGCGAAAAACCCATGTAGATTTATTTATTTATTTAAATTGGATCAAATTGTTGAAGAAATAGCGCCAGTGGTAGGGGATGAGCCATCTAGCCATCTACATTAGATGGTGAGTTATCAGGTTTAAGATTCTTAATTGCATTATCAATCAATTTAGCAGATTTAATTAATTCATTTCTTGTATAATTTAAATAAGCTTCTTTTGAATTAATCCATTCTTCTTGATTTTCTAATCTCTTTGCAACTTTTTCACTATCAACAATATATGCGGCTTCTTGCCAAATTAAAATTTCCTAAAATGAATTTAGTTAGTATAAGTTAGTAAAAGAAATACTCACACTAAAGTGGTTAAATTGATTAATGGTATAAGGCAAACTTTATTCAAATCATCAAATTCTTTTGTAATATCTTCCATCTCTTTAGAATAATCATTGAATATGGATTCTGACAGTTCCACAAGAGTTTTCCAATCAATTTTTTTCTTTTCATCAATTTTTTGCTCATTATCTTTTATAAATTTTGATAAACCTTCATCTTTCATTTCAACCATTTGAACAATTTCCTTCATAACGCAATTTAATTCTTTAGATTTATTTAAAACAACATCACTGAATTTTGAGTCAGGCGTATGAATAGTGTTGACCATGGGAATATCATCGTTCTTGTTGCTGGATTGTAAAGGCTTTCTTTGAACGAATGGGCTAGTAACTGGGCTTGATTTCTCTGTCTCTCTATCGGCGCTTATTGCAGTAATCATACTATTATTATGATCAGAAGCAGTGTCTGCCTTTTCAGTAATCTGAGATCCAGCGGATGATGGTTTTCTCATTTGTTCTTCCTCAGACATTGACATTTTGATGACTCCTTTATTCTCTCAAATACTAAAGATATCCTTTACTGCTTCAATTTGCCTCTGGAAAATGATTTTTGCATTATTCAAGTTATGAGACATTGATTTTTGAAGATGATGATTTCCAGACTGTCAAAATTCAAAGTGTCAGAAATCCACATTCGCGAAACTGTTTTTTTGAGTTACGAAGCACTGCTCGGTCTTGTACTGAAAACTTTAGAGCGTATAATACCTTGAATTCAACATGATGAATTAGATAGAATAAAGAACTATAAACCCAAGATTGAAGCTCTTATTACAATGAATGATAATCCAACTAAACAACCTCGTGTGCAGGGGAAGCATATAAGGCATGATCCTTCCAAAAAATTTAAGTTTTCAGACTTGGAAACAACAATACATATAAAATCATCAACACCATATATATCAGCAATTAAAAGATGTCAAAAATTACTTGGAAATCTACCCAAGAAACAACCAAAGGCTCAATATATTACAATCATGGGAATGGGTGCTGCTATTGAGAAAACGATGAGTATTGGTGTCTTTTTTCAAAAAGAACAAGGCTTAAAAGTTGATATGTTGACAAAGAGTGTTGAAGTTCTTGATGAATTTGATGACGAAAACTTAGATAATGATACAATTTATAGAAAGAGGAAAATATCAGCTGTAGAACTACATATACAAAAAGATAATGATGAATGAAGAAAAAAATTAGGAAAACTTTTATTATAAAACTTGGTTTTGTTAGAATATAAATAATGCATATATATGGTCATGAAAGGTCGTTAAAATAATGATTTTGTGTTAAGAAAAACAAATGGAATAATAATGATGATTCACTCTTTTGTAGTTGATTCTAACTTTTTTAAACAAGAGTCTTTCAAATAAATTAATTCTTCAATTTCATTTTGAATCTTTTTCTTATTCAAATCATTGAATAATTTTAAAGCATAATCTGTAGTTTCCAAACATTTAACATAATCTCTTTTAAAGTATAATCTTTCTGTTAAATTCTCGAGTTTAGCTCGATCACTTTTAACATTTGGATCAATTTTTGTCAAATCAATTTCTTCTAACCATGTTTTAGTGTTTAAAACTGGTCCACTTGATCTGAATTGTTGTAATTGTTGTTGATATTCTTCATCTGTTTGACCTTTACGGACCTTGGTTTTACCAGACCCTTTTTTTACCAGCACTTCACCAGTAGTTGAGTCTATTGTTTGATTCGAAGAAGAATTGTTGTTGTTGTTGTCGTTAGCTGTACTTGTAGCATTACCAAGAGTTATAGAGCTCAGTTGGTTGACCAAGTTTTGGTGTATAGATCCCATCATCTTTGAGATAGTTGTAGTTATTCTGGTTGTGGATCTTGTTGACATGTAATAAGCATCAATAACACGGTTCAATACTAAAAAAAAAAAAAGTCGCTCTTTGTTTTTATTTATATCTGTTTCTGACCCGATCTATCAATAGTGATGACTCGATGATCAGAAATATTATTTTAATAATAGCTATATAAAACTTAAGTCGATCTTTTGATGTACTGTGAAAATTTGAATGAGGGGTGTGGCCGGACGAGAAATCGGTGAGATGAGATGAGTTGTAGTGATTTTAACCACAAAACCAACACAAGTTAAACAGAGTTGAGGGGCGTTAGATCGGTGTTGGTGGTGCTTGAAAGTAAAGCTTCACAGCTTGCTTCAATTAGTGGTGGTATCGGGTCTCTCTTTCTGAAAGAATCGAGATGGAGTAAAGCCACTATGAGTCTCAAAACTAAAATTTAACTATTTGGAGTACTGTTTTAGACAGCAGTAGTGGGACTCTCGATCAATGAAGCCAGTCGAGTTATATTTAAATACAGAGGGACCACTTTAAGTCTAAAAATTTGAAATTGGTCTGAAGATGGGATTTTATACATGAATATCACTAAATTATTATCAACTTGAAGATTAGACGTGATAATATCAGAAAATGTAGAGGATGGATGATTATAAAATATCCAAGACTCTTTTAGTAACTCATACATGATCGAGAAGCATATAGACTCAATAACAACACGCAAGAGAAACAAAGTCAATTACATCTCTGAAATTCGCAAACTACTTATATCCAAAGAACATGGTGTATAATTCGTCAAACATCACCATCTTTGCTACACTTGCTAATGATGAAACTACATTCAACCTAATATTAGGTGTTTGAATAAAGTATACGTACCGTTTCCCAGGCCTTATAAACCTCAAATTGAGCATACACTATATCCCAGCAATACTAGTCAGAACTTTCTTGAAAATAAGTTTTCGAATTCCTATAAAGAAACTCCATGGCCTGTAAACCACAACCTCATTCTTTCAACTTTGAATAACTTTTTATAATAACACTATAACCAGGTTCAAAATAACACTCTTGACAATCTTCCTCTGCAACACCATTTTCATGTATCAATACACCAAAATCTAAATTTGGTACTAGTGATATCATTGGTGCATGCCATGTGCCTTTGATGGTGTTAGTTAGTCACTTCAATTGTTTCGCAGATATTACTCAAAAACTCACCTGCTCCATATGTCACTGCTTGATCACCTTTACAAATGAATGCTTCTAATGAATCGGGATCTGGTAACGAATCATCTACAACCATGTTAATATTAACCCTTTTGAAACTTGACAACTTTCCAATACTCACCTTCTTTTGATTTAGCGCAAATCACAATATATGCATCATTCTCCTTGTCACATCCCATTGGTAAAAAAGTTTGTGTACTGAATGGATGTCTTTCCAATACTTTTGATAAATAAACTAAATCATCATCATTATTTTTTGTGAATAAATGGTTCGGTGGTGAACATCTAAAGATATTCCAATTGGCTCTTGCCACTTTCCCCGAAGGTGCATTTGTACTAAGATTTTCCACCTGAGAAACTTTATGAACTTTTATAGCAGTACCATAATTTGCACTTGATTGTTCTTGAGATCCAATTTGATGATTTGCTGATATTATATCTCCAAATTTTGCAAATGAAGATGGTGTAAGTGGTTTTGTCACAATTGCTGGTTTACCAATGGTATCATAAGTCTTCAATACCATCTCTATTATTTACTTTCACTCGATTAGCCTAGATTTTTTAACATTTTTGTATCAGATCAAGTTCAATTTATTTTCAACATTTCATGTTCTCCATGGTCAACTCCGTCAAAGATCGATAAGGAACAATGTATCCGCGAATCTCATTCTCTTAGTAATTCCAAAATCCGAGGTTACAATGCTCATGTGACCGATAACTAACCTCGGAATACAGAGGAGGTCAAAATCGCACTATTTGAAATATATTTGCTATCAATTTATTAACCAATGTTTTCTACTCGTTTGAACTCCGAATTCTTTTTTGCATTCATTATACTGATTGCATTCTCATATATTAATTTGAAGACCATACCTGAAAGTCAATTGAGTAATTTGGAAAGCATAAATATGAGTTGGTTTCAAAAAAAAATCTCATTAAAACCAAGATCAAGAGGTTCATACATCATTACTGAAGAAATTACAAATGCATTACCAGAACTAAAAGATTACAAAGTTGGTATTTTACATTTGTTTCTACAACATACTTCAGCTGGTATCTCATTAAATGAAAACTGGGATTCAGATGTTCCACAAGATATGACGAAAGCTTTAACTGAATTAATTCCTGATGATACTTCAGGTACTCATTATGCTCATAGTTCTGCAGGTGAAGGTCCTGATGATATGCCTGGTCATATTAAAAGTTCTTTAATTGGTACTTCTTTGTCCATTCCTATTTCAAATGGTCGTTTAGCAACAGGTACATGGCAAGGAGTTTATTTAATGGAATTCCGTGATTATAAACATACAAGAAACATTGTTGCCACAATTAATGGTCAAAAATGAATTTATCAATAATATCAGTCAAATATATTCATTGTCATAACGTTTGTTTATTTCCTTAATTTATGCATTTCGTAGCTAATTATTTTTTTTTTTTCTTCTTGCTTCCGACTTCCATCATTAAATTGCAAATTCATCATCTTCATTAGCATCGAAGAATGAAGAAAAAAGCACAACTGTACTATATATTAATATGCCTCCAATAATCGATAAAACACAAGCAGAAGTCGTTATAACTTGTGAATGTTGTAAAACGATTGAGAATCCTGGGGAAATGTTAGAAATTGAATCTATAATCATCCTTCAAGCAACATACCTAAACCTGAGACAAGTAAGAAAGCAGAGATAAACTTCCCAAAATCAACAACATATCTTTTTCTTCTTGTTAGTATTTGAGATGAAATTTCTTGATTGACATTATTAACTTACGCTGACGTTTCGCTCATAAAATCATCACCAGACCATCTATTACAAAAAACAACGGGTAAGTGTGCAACTAGTAGGACCAGCGCTAGAAGATAGTTAGTCTGTGGTCTTCATAATCCAGTCTCAGATTAACTCACCAGATATTATTGGTAACCAGTTATTATATAAAGCACTTCCCAAGATCACCAATAAGAATCCCACAGCTAGCACTAACGCTAAGGTTATGATCTTTGATAACGGATTTCCCAAAAACTTTGACATTTTGGCTTTTCACTTTTTCACTAGCGCAAATAATCACCTCGATAGTAAGCACGAACAATCACTTAACAGACTTACAACTTCAAAGTTGTCTTCAATTCACAATAATCCCAATCTTTAGTTAATTGGCCTACAGCCAAAAAACAGCATTTGGGAATTTTCGTCACCGCGCACACTTTCATTGGCACTCTTAAAATTGGCAGAATCAGTTTTGATGTTTTTTGAAATCTCGAAATCAAAATCAATTCACAGTGGCAAGAAGAAGTGAAGTATACCACCAACAATCCAAAGATATCGCAACAATAGATCTTAGATTGATTTGAAAATGGTATGTTAGAGTGAAGTGGTAATCAATGGCTCTATATGGGTCTCGGATCTGAAGTTTCAGGACACATTGACTAACCAATTGATGATTATAGTTTAGAAACAATTATGATGGTGATACAGTCACTTACTCTCCAACAGGTAGAATCTTTCAAGTATGTATGGGTCATTTCTGAAGCTACTAAATTGGCTGCTAACATTTCATAGGTTGAATATGCATTAGAAGCTATAAAACAAGGAAGTGCTGTTGTGGGGCTAGCTACAAAAGAACATGTTGTTATGGTAGCATTAAAAGTATGTAAAGATGAAAATTAATATTATCAAAATGTTCACTAAAATCAAGGTACTAATCATTTTTTTCTTATAGAGAAACGCAGAAGAATTAGGTTCATATCAAAAAAAAATCATCAAAGTTGATGAACATATGGGTATTTCTTTAGCAGGATTAGCACCAGATGCAAGAGTGTTATCAAATTTCTTACGTGAACAAGCGATGTCTCAAAAAATGATATTCAATAGACCATTATCAGTAGAGAAGGCATCTAATTTATTAGCAGATAAGGCACAAAAAAACACACAGAGTTATGGAGGTAGACCATATGGTGTTGGTTTATTAGTTGCAGGATATGATGAAACTGGTGCACATTTATTTGAATTCCAACCTTCAGGTTCTGTGTTGGAATATGTTGGTGCTGCTATTGGTGCAAGATCACAAGCTGGTAGAACATATTTAGAACGTAATTTTGAAAGTTATACTAATTCTTCAAAAGATGAATTGATTATTCATGGATTAAATGCATTAAGAGATACATTGGCTCAAGATAAAGAATTGAATAGTAAAAATACTTCAATTGCTGTCGTGGGTAAAGATACAGATTTCACAATCTTTGATGATGACGATGTTCAACCTTGGTTGGATCGTTTGGATTCAACTTCAAACGCTAGAACTTCTGGTGGTGTTGGAGGTGACGATGATGACAATGATGATGACAATAATGATGAAAGTGGTGCTAATCAAGAACAAAAAGATGAAGATGTTAAAGATGCTTCAGCTGCTTCCGGTGCGTCTGAGGATAAAATGGATACCGATTGATCATCGTTCAATTTTCTTCAAACTTAAATAAATATTTGTAAATTATTATTGAATAAAAATTATGTAGAAACTTGAGATTAGGCCAGCCACTTTTTTTTACATTTGAGTCAAATACACCAGAGCATCGTACAATACCTAATTAGCTAATTAATGTCAAATTTGCTTAAGGTTTTCAATTCTCCAAGAGTTGTGTAACATGCGCGAAAACAAGTTAAATCTCAGTTTTTCAACTATAGGAAATATTTGCTCACATTTACAAACAATGAGCATTTTACTCAATTACTGAAAGGCTGATCTAGTACATGTGAAGTCTCATTTAATGCCACGGCTAATCTGAATTTACATCCATGAGTTGGCAGAGGCCTTAGAGTGGTCCTATTTGGCCAATTTATACAAATATTTTGCTCGTTAAAGTTCATGGGGTGTCAGGAATTTAGTATATCTGAAGTGATATAAATATGTATCTAAATCCTCCTGATCTACAGTCTGATGATCTCAAGATACCATATCAAATTACATTCACAAATACAAAAGATTAAAAGAAAATTCAATAGATTCAAAAATGGTTTACGTTAACAATGATGGTGCTAGTTATAACATTGAAGAAGCTCTTAATGCAGTGAGCAAAATGAGTATGGGTGGTGGTAATGGTTCTTCAACAAAAGCTAAATGTAAAATTTCCGTATGTATCTTTGAGAAATATATGAGCTCATTGTACTAACAATATAACTCAGATGTTGTGGAATTGGTATACTGTTGATTCATGTTTCATCGCTAGATCATGGCATGTCAGTTCCAAAGCTCAATTCGCTGGTTCGTGCATTGGTGTTTTCTTATTAGTTCTATCAGCACAATGGTTACATAGGGCTTCTCGTGAATATGATGCTGCTATCGCAAGAAGAAAGAATTTACATTTGAAACAAGATCCTTACAAGTCAAGCACTTCATTAGAAAATGTTGAAAAAGATGTTTCTATCCTATCGAGAGTCAATACCGATAATAATGAAGCTTTAAAATTTTTCCCAGAAAACACAGCATTTTCCAACTTATTACAACCAATAATTTACACTTTAAGTCATAATTGGTTCTGGGATTTCAAAAAAGGTTCAACTTTTGGTGTTGCATATCCAAATTTTGTGGAACATTTGATAAGAAGTTTAATTTTCACAATTCAATGGGGCCAATCATACATTATCATGTTGCTGTTTATGTACTATAATGGTTATATTATCATCTCATGCCTTTTAGGCGCTCTGTTTGGAAGAATATTATTCAATTATGAACCAATTACTTGTGCAACAAGATCTGATAGCGAAGATAATGATAAAAAATGCTGTATGTAAGGATATATCAATATTTCCCTTGGATGATCTAATTAAAGACTGTATATCATAGAATTCAAGGCTAATATTTCCCTGTATATTCAGCGTATCACAGACTGTAATTGAAGTGTATTAGTTTGTATCTATTGACATTACTATCCTAAACGTCAAGAATAATTGATCGTTGACAATGTATTGTAGGCTTTCAATTTCAGCCACCTTAACTTCTGTTGTTAGACCCAAATTTCCCACACATTTAGAAATCTTTTTCATCCAAGCTTTGGATGTATGAATTAAACGAAGACGGTTCAATTCAAATCTTCACAGCTATAGCTAAATTAATAAGGTCCTCACATCACCCGATTATTTCCGAAAAGAGCATCTACAGTTAAATAACATTTCTCGGAAGTGAGCATGATTCAAATATAGCTTTCAAAGAAATAAGAAGGAGTTTTGAGTGTCCCAATAAGACAATGGCTTAAATTGTTATATACATATATGTTATTAAATATTAATTATCATTAATTATATAGAATACGCTGCAAAATAATTAAAATTATTTATTTAGTACTAGTTGTATTCTTATGTTAAATTTTAAAAATTTAAAAAATAAAATCTTAAGAATTAAGGTTTATAAAATTCTGAAAAAATTTAAGGCACTTTTATAGATTTCAAAACTAGTCGATGCGTTGTTTAATATGAAAAGATATTGCTCTTAAAAAAACGCTGGTAGGAAATTTCAGCACTTTTATTCTAATTATATATGAAATTATTGTTGTTTCAACTTTACCCGACATTTATTTGACACAAAATACTGTTACCAGGACAACCAGAACATTAGATCAATTAAGAATAGACTCGAAAGTGCAACGTCAATGACTTTCAAAAGATAGTTTATATTAGACGCAACAACGTTGTACGTGGTCAATAATACTAATAAGTGATGATTTTGAAAGGTATGCAGTTGTTGAGTTTTTGAAGAAATGTTACAGATTTACAGCGATGAAAAGACTTGAATGGGTCCGGCTTACAATTGTCTAGATCTCTACAGTCAACAACACCGACAAAAATAACTGAATAGAATTATAGTTTAGAATTAGTGTACAATGTTCAACATGGGAGATCAAGAGCCAATCAAGCTGCTATATGACCAAGTATATTTTGCAGTACTTTCCAGCTAGACCACCACGTTCTCATCTTCAGCATCAAGCAGATGATGAACCTTTACGGATTTTATCACATTCTTCTTGATTAACAACAGGTGCACCCTCAGTTCTCTTGTACAATGGTGTACATGGATTGGAAAGGTCGAATGAACCAAATCTCCAAGCCTCTGCATCTCTTTTTGATAGTTTAGACATATCAGAATCAGCGATGGTGGTATTAATAAAGTAAACAGCATCATCTAATACAATCGGAGCAATATCTTCACCTAAAGAAACTGCCTCCAAGATAGCGTCATCAGAGAATGGGAACTTAACACCTTTTGAAGTCCCAACTTGGTCCTCTGTAGTGGAATTTTCAGCAGCAAGAGCATTTTTAGCAAGAGCTAAAATGAAAGCTAGAGCGAATGTGGATGTGAATTTCATTGGTTTTTCAGTTTGTTTAATGATAAGTTTGATTAATAGTTATAGAGCAAAAACATATCTTGTTCACATTTAAAGAGGGCTTGGTGCTCACTTATATATCCAAAGGTCCATTCAAGTTCATGGTTCAAGCATTCAAATCTAATACTGATTTGTAACGAATACAATTTCAAAGTTTGGTAAGCTGTCATTGATATCCTGATTAGGAAATTGTCAAATTGCATCAAATTCCCTTCCTTTGACTAACAAAACCGTTAACAAACAGACAAACAGACTCTACATTGGGATTTCAAAGGGGTTCCTTTTGAAATCAGGTTACAAATTCTGGCCTTATTAATGCTCTTTTGGGTACTTTCGCTTACAGGCAGTTTCCTTTTCCAAATTTACTTTTGGTATACCAATTTGATTGTGTCATAATCACAAAAGATGTCTCAAGCGCTAAGATATATGATGTTTCAAGGATGAAGTAACGTCCTGAAAACTCCTACACAGAAATAGTAGTTCGTGACAGTGTATTCCTTTTCAGTGTCAAGCTTCAAGCAGTGGGTTTACAACATCAACTATTTGACGTATAAGTTTCTTTAAGAAGCAGACCTTAAAGTCAACTACCGAGTGATACATACGACTAGGATAGCATGCTATTTGAAGCTCCATAGTTATACTCATTACGGTTTAAATCTTTGGAATAAATTTTATTCTGAGAACTAAGCCATAGCATTCTATTAGAAATTCACCCCTGATAATCATGACCATGATTATGAAATTGAAGTGAAAACCTGAACGAATTTACTTTGTATGATATAATAAAAGTTACAAGTAGATCATGTTTATCTTTAAAAAAATGTAGAATTGTCCTTTATTATAAGAATAATTATAATAGCTAAAAAACGTATGGAGAAAGTTAAAAAGTAAATGTTTTTGATATTTTAAGGCACAAAGTCCATGGTCACCAAGGATCTGATCGCAATAAAGATAAAACATAAGCAAGGTGATGAAAAAGAGTAATGATAAAAAAATCGATCCAAACCCAAACCATTTGATGAACTAGGTCAATTAGTACATTGGTTGACCGTTGTACCATTGTCTCCAGTACCAAGCATCAGCATCAGCTTTTGGAGCAGCATCACGTTTGTACATTGGTTGACCATTGTACCATTGTCTCCAGTACCAAGCATCAGCATCAGCTTTTGGAGAAGCTTCTGGAGCAGCTTCACGTTTGTACATTGGTTGACCGTTGTACCAATGTCTCCAGTACCAAGCATCAGCATCAGCTTTTGGAGAAGCTTCTGGAGCAGCATCACGTTTGTACATTGGTTGACCATTGTACCAATGTCTCCAGTACCAAGCATCAGCATCTCTCTTTGATAACTTTGACATATCAGCATCAGCAATAGTGGTGTTGATGAAGTAAACAGAATCTTTTAAAACGATTGGAGCAATGTCAGTACCTAAATCAACAGCTTCAAGGATAGCATCATCAGAGAATGGGAATTGAACACCTTTTGAAGTACCAACTTCTTCTTCAGTAGAGGTTGTTGAGTTTTCAGCAGCGAAAACACTGTTAGCTAAAGCTAAAGAAACGGCTAAGATGAATGATGGTGAGAATTGCATAATTGGTTGAGTGAGTGACTTGTAGTTAATTGATTGATTAGATGATTCAATTGATTGATGATAAATTTAAAATATCTTCTAGTCACATTTGAAGAGGATTTGCAGTACCTTTATATATTCGAATTCTTTAGAAAACTACCCATCAAAAGGATTGATACTATATACCACCATGGACCACAAACTGGTTTTATGAAACAATACCAAATTACTTGTAAGTTGCCTCAATATATGCTATATGCTTCAGAAATTTCCCCATTGCTATCCCGATTAGGAAATTTCCAAGATGCATCAAATTTTCTTCCTTACCAGTACAACAAATCTTCTTTGCACTTTTAGGGAAAACTATTACGTACAACCTTTAAATGAATTAGCTTTACTGTCTTATTTCCTCTTGAGGTTTGAGCATTGAATTTCGAAATAAAATTTTCACTTGTGGTGCTAGTTTCAAATTCACCATTGATATACCAATACAGCACGGGAACCAGCATAAGTTAACCAAACTAAAGTGACCACCATATATCCGACTAGTAGGTTAGCCAAAAGGAACTAGCAGTATTACCCAAAGGAAACCATATGCTGTAAGGTGTATTGTTGGTGTTGATCAATCACTTATTTTACGAATCAAGATCTAACTTGTATGATCTTCTTAACCGATATCCTAGTTTTGACTCAATTTTAGATCGATTAATTAAATATGAGCCCCAACAAGATTCGTTATAAAGCTGCACAACCAAGAGTGGTTGGTATTCTCTATATCATCGAAATGCTGTTCTTAGAGGTAATCCTTAGCATAGAACCTAATTAAGTTACCAATCGTATGAAACAATCGAAGCAGCCATCCTTCTTAGACCAAATAGTCAACCAACCTCTATCCTCCAGCTCATCTCAATGTAGTTGCACTGGTTTAGAGTGTTTCGTATTCTTTGATCCTGAACTGATTAAGCGCCTTATCTCAAACTCATGAAATTATGAGAAAAAACCACCCAAAATAACCATCAATGTTAAGATATAAATCTCTAGTTCACCCAGAAAATAAGCAGCACCATATTTATAGCCATTTGCACTTCAATAGAGTAAACTTATTTCTATTAACAAGTCGTTAACTGTGAATTTATACATTAATTTTAAAAGTGTTGATGCTTTTTTCAGAGGGTAATGCAAAAACAAAGTTCGCGAATTTCCTAGGACGATCAAAGACTGTAAATTGCGTATAGATTAGAAAGATATCAGCCATCGCAAGATCATTAATTCGTCTCTAAGTACTTCCAGCTACGATAAAGATATAAAATATGGATCACTCAAAGATGGACCATTCAAAAATGGGTCATTCTATGCCGGGAATGGATGATGAGATGTGTAGTATGGATGTAAGTATTCCCAAATCAACCCAATCAACCCAATCATCAAAGCTTGTCCTAACAAAAAATATAATAGATGTTATTCACATGGAATTGGAAAAACACTTGTGTGATATTCAAATGGTGGCATATTCGTTCTTTAACCTCTTTCATTTTTTCATTAATTGCCTTGGTGATGTTAGGTATTGGTTACGAATTTCTAAAATCTAAAGCAAAGAGATATGAAGCAAAACGTGAGTATTAAATCAAGGAACCAAAAGGTTCAAAAAGGGGATACTTTTAGTTAATGAACAACAAGACTAATGAAGTTTAAGTTTTCTCTATTAGAATCCCTGATGATCCAATTGAGACTCCTGATGGTCATCGCATTGTTGACGAAAGACAAATAACTAATAATTCTCGCATAGGCTCAATTAGTCGTTTACAAAAATCAATATATTATGGATTATTAGTTGGTTATTCATATATGATGATGTTAGTATTTATGACCTATAATGGTTGGATTATGATATCTGTTGTTGTTGGAGCTATTATTGGGAATTATTTATATGGTGGTGAGATTAATGATACTGTGGCATGTCATTGAAGGTACAGTTATGGGTAATAAATGAGATAATGAGCAATGTTAATGTAGAAGAGATTTTAATCGGTCAAGCCAAGGACTCTAGATAGAAAGAAACCCAAGACCTACTATTATCGTCACTGTTGTAATCATATCAAATTAAATATAATAATGGTTTTTGTCTACAGCATTATTTCAAAAATCTCATATTTTTCATTTATAAACGTTAAAACATATCAGTTAAGTCAGTATCTATCATCTTTAATTAAATTTAGATAGCAACTGATTTTCTGAATTTAGCACCAGCATAAGTAGCTTTATCACCTAATTCTTCTTCAATTCTTAAAATTTGGTTTAATTTAGCTAATCTTTCAGATCTTGCTGGAGCACCAGTCTTAATTTGACCAGATCTTAAACCAACAGCTAAATCAGCAATGAAAGTATCTTCAGTTTCACCAGATCTATGAGAAACCATAACACCCCAACCTGCATTGTAAGAATCTTGAGCAGCTTTGATTGATTCAGTTAAAGTACCAATTTGGTTAACTTTTAATAATAAAGCATTAGCAGCTTTCTTTTCAATAGCGGTTTTAATTCTTAATGGGTTGGTAACAGTTAAATCATCAGCAACAATTTGGATATCAACTGTAGCTAAGAAATGACTCCAAGCTTCCCAGTCATCTTCAGCGAATGGATCTTCAATTGAAACAATTGGATATTCTGAGATTAATTTAGCATATAATTCAGCTAATTGAGGACCTGATAACCATTTTGATGAATCAGATTCTGGGTTTTTGAAATCTAAATCATATTTACCATCTTTGTAAAATTCTGATGAAGCAACATCTAAAGCGATTGAAACTTGACCTTCATAACCAGCTTTTTTGATAGCAGCCATGATTAAATCTAAAGCTTCTTTTGGAGTTGAAATATCTGGAGCAACACCACCTTCATCACCAACATTACCAGCTGATTGACCGTATTGTTTTTTAGCTAATGATTTCAAGTTGTGGTAAACTTCTGAACCAATTCTCAAAGCTTCTGCAAAAGTTGGAGCACCAGTTGGAACAATCATGAATTCTTGGAATGCTAAAGCACCACCAGCATGGGAACCACCATTTAAGACATTTTGGAATGGAACTGGTAAAACAAATGGTTCTGGAGTTTTTGAGATATCAGCTAAATGTTGGTATAATGGAACACCTTTTTCACCAGCAGCAGCTTTAGCAGCAGCTAAAGAAACACCTAAAACAGCGTTAGCACCTAATTTTGATTTGTTTGGAGTACCATCTAAAGATAATAAGAATTCATCAACTTTTTCTTGATCTTTAACATCCAAGTTAGCTTTTAAGATAGCTGGAGCAATAACTTCATTAACGTTAGCAACGGCTTTCAAAACACCTTTACCTAACCATTTTGATTTATCACCATCTCTCATTTCTAAAGCTTCATGAACACCAGTGGAAGCACCAGATGGGACAATTGATCTGAATAAACCTTTGTCGGTGGTTAAATCAACTTCAACAGTTGGGTTACCACGAGAATCATAGACGTATCTAGCGAAAACTTTTTGGATAGCCATTGTAAATAGATTGTTGTTTGTTTTGTTTGTATGTATGAATACTTGTTCTTATTATACTATTGTTTAGGTTTGAAGTAAACAATTGATGTAATAAAAGGATAGTTAGGAAAGAAAATGAAGATATGGATGATTACAATTTTCACAGGGGATACGTTGAAATATTTATATAATTCTCATGGCTCACGCAAATGTGGTACCCGGTGGTGCACTGACGAGCTGTGCTCAGCTGTCGATGGTGATGGAAATTTGGAACAGGTGGTTCTGCTCAGGGTAATGGCTGAGATGAGGTGATGGCACAACGAAAGTTGGAGTGGTAATCCATCCAAATTACACAGGGAGAGTGGTGAAGTGTCAATAAAGAGACGACAGGTGTCAATATAGAGAGAAGCAGTATTCTTTAGAGGTAACAACCATTTCAATTGGCCTTGGTTCCGTTGTTCAATGGCTTAAAGGACACTTTCCACTCGTTGAATGTGAATCCCGAGCTGATCTCAACTTGAATCACCTGAATACCAAACAAAGAACACCAACTATAGAGAATGCGACACTAAATGTGATACTAACTACTAGTCTCCAACTACTAGTCACTAACTACCAACTGACCTCCTATTGTAGTTCGCTGAGCCCATAACCTATCATGGCCTAGATCCTTCTACAGTACACTCTACTTGCCCCTAGTCGTGCTTCCAGTGTCTGCTCATGACGACCATCAGTCATATCAGAACCAAACAAAAACAATTGGACTCACCAGTTGGAATATTTCAGTATTACACTACGACTAAAAACATCATCAAGTGCAACATCAGACCAAATCATGTGGTAATGTCAGGCTATTGTACACCTGGCACAAGATTCTACAATACCACAACGTATCTATTGTATCGTTGATGAACAACTTCATCCACATCAACTGCTTCAACCCGGTCATCACCAGGAGCACAGCGCTCCAATTCGATTTGATCCAGCTGAAGCTCTGGTTCATTTTTTAACTGACCGTTCAATGGGAAAATTCTTCAGGCGGGAAATACCGAGAAACCAATTCGCGGAATTCGCGGTGTTACGTAAGTACATGACACTAATGATTATGTGTGATATATTATAGACTTATCAAATCTATTCTACGTCAATGTATTCTTCATGTTATTCACCATACATTCATTGAGTATATACTCAAATATTTAATCACATTATAATTTCAAATTCTTTGCATCACCGAATTTACGACCTGCATAAACACCATTAGATCCAATATCTTCTTCAATTCTTAATAATTGATTATATTTAGCTAATCTTTCAGATCTTGCTGGTGCACCTGATTTCAAATGTCCAGTTTTCAAACCAACAGTTAGGTCTGCAATGAAAGTGTCTTCAGTTTCACCTGATCTGTGAGATACAAATACTGCCCAATTGTTTTTGAATGCTAAATTTGCTGCATCGATTGATTCTGTAACTGAACCAATTTGATTAACTTTCAATAAGATTGAATTACCAACTTTTTCATCAATGGCTTTTTGTAAAATCTTGGTATTTGTAACTGTTAAATCATCTGTAACTATTTCCACTGGGGATTTGAATTTTGGATATGTAACATTATAAAAATGTTTCCAACTTTCCCAATCATCTTCAGAAAAAGGATCTTCTAATAAAATGATTGGATATTTATTGACCAATTCCAAATATAATTCACCCAATTCTTCACCGCTTAATAGTTTTTTAGACTCTTCACTCTTAAAATCCAAATCATATTGTTTACCCTTTTTATGAAATTCTGAAGATGCTGCATCAACACCAATACCAATTTTACCGTCATAACCAGCCTTCTTGATAGCTTCAGTAATTAAGTCTAAGGCTTCTTCAGCACTATCTATATCAGGTGCAACACCACCTTCATCACCAACATTACCAGCAGATTGTCCATAATTCTTCTTAGCCAATGATTTTAAAGTGTGATAAACTTCAGATGCCATTCTCATACCTTCATTAAAGCTTGAAGCACCAATTGGAGCAATCATGAATTCTTGGAATGCTAATCTACCACCAGCATGAACACCACCATTCAAAACATTTAAAAATGGAGTTGGTAAAACATACTTCTTATCTTTGGTTGCTGCTTCATCACCTGCTAATTGTGCAATATGTTCATATAATGGGACATTTTTAATAGCTGCACCTGCTCTACAAACAGCAAGTGAAATACCCAAAATGGCATTAGCACCATATTTAGATTTATTATCAGTACCATCTAAATTTTGTAAAAATTTATCAACTTTACGTTGATCAGTTAAATGAATACCACTTTTAAGCAATTGTGGACCTAAATGTTTATTGACGTTATCAACAGCTGTAAGGACACCTTTCCCTAACCATTTTGATTTATCACCATCTCTTAATTCAACAGCTTCATTAGAACCTGTTGAAGCACCACTTGGAACTATAGCACGAAATGAACCTTGATCAGTGGTTAAATTTACTTCAACAGTTGGATTACCACGACTGTCATAGACAGATCTTGCATGAATTGCTTCAATTGACATTTTTATATGGTCTATTTGTATTTTTCTTTGTTACTTTTAAGAGTTTAATTCACGATAGCTACATTCTGAAAGAGAAATGGTTATTCTTATGGATATTTATATTCATATACTCGGAAAGCAAATGTTTTAGTCTCCTTTATTTGCTTTATTGCTTTATCCGAAAAACTTGTATGATTTTCTGCTTTAATTTAGTAACTTCCGAATTGGAATAACAGGATAAAAAAAATGTTATGCAAAAATATCAAGACCAGCTAGTACAAGCCGAGCACTTAGAGGGAGGGAGAAGGAACATGATGTTAATTGCGGGTCATTAATCCTGATAATAAGAGTTTGTGAATTTGATTATATTACATAACTAGACACATTTGGGCTGATCTTTTGAAAATCTGGGGAATAGCTTGAGAGTCGAAAGTTATATAAAAAAAAAAAGATAGGTCTAGTGATGCTTGACTTTTATATATTATTATATCTATTCTATACATGATTATTATCAACCGGTTTATTACGGCCATATTTAACAGCAATTCCACCAGAAATGAATACACTCATTATAGCTAAAATCATACCTGGATAGAAAGATGAAACCATTGCTCCTTTATAAGCCTCTAATAATTTAAATAATAATTTTTGAGGGATTAATGTACTTGTCTTCAAATAATTTGTATCACGCAACAAATTCTCCATTATTTCTTCACCATGTTTTTCATCACTTTGAAGTAAGATTTGATTTAATGATTGTAAGATAGACTTATCATAAATTGCTAACGAAATACCAACACCAAGAACTTGTCCAATTGATCTAAATAAATAATTCATACCAGTTGCAGCTGCTTGACCTTCTTTACCACAAATTGCCACAACGGTAATTAATAATGAAACTAAATAAGCTCCATATCCAAAACCCAAAATTGTTAATCCAGAAACCATTATGAGTTTCCAATTAAATCCGGGATGATAAGGTTCAAGGGTTTTCAAAATGGTGAAGATTATGGAGATTCCCAAAAGTACAATAATAACACTTATAGCAGAAATCCATAATGATAATGATTTAATATCAGCCTTAATGGTTCTTAATAAATGTCCAGCAGCTAAAGAACCCAATGAAACTGAAATACTTATGAATATCAAAAACCCACCAGATGCTTTACTTGATTGATTTTGTACAATTTGTAAAAATGAAGGGATACCAAACATTGTAGCATTGAGTACAAATGAAGCTGCAAATGATGAAAACCCACAAATACCTAATATACCTTTAACTAGATGAGCTGGTAAAATTTGTTCCCGTGCGATGAATGATTCAATATAAATAAACGCTATTGTAGATATTATGAATCCAATCCCCAAGATTTGTTTATCAAGATTGGTTGATAACATCAACAAGAATAATGTAATACTTATAACCAAAGTAATCGCACCACCAAAATCAATTCTTGAAATATTCTCTTTTGTTAAGTGTCTTTCATGTCCAATATTAACATGTCTATAAGCTAAATACATACAAATCATAACTGAGGGGACTTGTATACCAAAAATCCATCTCCATCCAATAGTGGTTAATAAAATAGCACCTAATGGGGCTCCTAAAGTTTGTCCTAATGCAAAATTAATATTTGCATACCCTTGGAAAATACCTCTTTCCTCTAATGTAACAATATCACTAACAACGATACTTGACATTGCACCTAATCCACCACCACCCATACCACAAATAGTTCTTGCAATTGCGAATTCTTTAACATTCGTGGCAAAAATACTAAGGAAACAACCCAATCCGAAAAAAAATTGTGCACACATTAATGCATATTTCCTACCTATTATATCTGATACTTTACCATATAATGGTTGAAATGCAGTATTTGTTAATAAATACGATGTTGCAATCCATGATTTTAAATCTTCTTGTTGGAAATCTGCAGCTATACCACCCATGATATTAGCAACAACTGTTCCATCCATTGCTGCTAAAAAACTTCCGATCCATAATGCAGGAAGGATATGTTTCAAACTATATTGATGTTGGAAATGTTGGGACTGTGATTGTGATGGTTGTCGTAGCTCTGGTTGTGGTGTGGTTTCATTTGAGCCATAATCTGGTTGTGAAGTTGTTGATAATGCAGTTTTGGGGGTCATTAACCCTTCAGTTACCTCATTGGCGTCTTCCTTTTTGCTCATCTTTGATGACCGTTGTATTTTGTACTCTGAAGCCTTGAATATGAGTTATGGATGTGAATGAGTATTAATAATTTTGAATGAAATATTAGATCAGATGAGTCAACTTTTCAGATCGAAAATAGTAATTCCTATTTGTTTGAACGTTTGGTCAAATATTGACTTTATGATGTTTCAAAGAAGCAGCAAACAATCAGCAAGAATCCACCAGCGTTAAATTCTATCACCTTAGAACTCAACCAATCTCCTCAACATTCGTCTATTGTTCCCGGCATAATGTATTCCAACAATTCTTATCAATAATGTCTCGATACGTTACAGATTGAATTCGCGAAATAATATCCCAAGGAAAACTGACATAATCAATTTTCGATTACATAAGTTTTGTTTTGCAGACTCATTTTGAAATCAACCCAGGAAAATCAAGAATTTGGTGTAGGGCAAAAAAAAAAAGCTGAAAAAAAAGATTGCAAAACTTGGTTACAAATGGGAAGGGAGCATAACAACAAGACAAAATGGGTATGTAAAATGACACTAGAAAGAGATATTCAAGGGGGTATAACAGTACTAACATGACGTAGCTATCGCAAAGAATTTACCACTTTTGAAAAATCATTTCAGAAAACACTGGCAAGAACGTGTCAAAGTTCACTTTGACCAAGCTGGTAAAAAAGCTTCAAGAAGACAAGCAAGAGCTTCAAAAGCTTCAAAAATTGCACCAAGACCATTAGATGCCTTAAGACCAGTTGTTAGAGCTCCAACCGTCAAATATAATAGAAAAGTTAGAGCAGGTAGAGGTTTCACTTTACGTGAAGTTAAAGCGGCAGGTTTAACACCAGCTTATGCTAGAACTATTGGTATTTCAGTTGATCATCGTCGTCAAAACAGATCTGTTGAAATCTTTGAAGCTAATGTTGCAAGATTACAAGAATATAAATCAAAATTAATTGTTTTCCCATCATCTGGTAAAGCTCCAGAAGCTGAACAAGTTTTATCAACTGCTGCTACATTCCCAATTGTTCAACCTGAACCAGAATCTGAACCAAGAGCTGTTGAACAACCAGAACAATCTGCTTTCAGAACTTTAAGATTAGCTAGATCAGAAAAGAAATACAGAGGTATTAGAGAAAAGAGAGCTAAAGAAAAAGCTGAAGCTGAAAATGATAAAAAGAAATAAGTTGTAAATTGAACATATTTTTTAATTTAAATAGTTTGTACAATTCTTTTTTTTCGGGGGGTTCTAGTCATTTTTTTGTTTAATTATATCATGTCTTAATGGGTTTATTAAAGCTGTAGTATATCGTATTGTGAGAATGTTTTGAACATCTATTTGAAAATATCATTTTGGTGAAGAATACCACTATTAATATCCCACAAATTCACTATCTACAGTAATCTAAATATATTTTATTTTCTACAATCATTTGAATTAGTTTATAACCTCATTTATTGTGACATCATGACTTTTTGCTTAATTAAATACAGTAAATTCTTTTGAAATTAATGAACCTAATCGAATAAACCGAAACCCATATCGTCATCAGATTCTTCTTTTTCTTCTTCTTTTGGTTCTTCAGCAGCAGCTTCAGTTGAACCTGAGGCAGCAGCAGCAGCAGCAGCAGCTGGAGCAGCTGGACCAACAGTAGCGAAACCTTTTAAGATTTCTTTTAAATCTTTACCTTCTAAAGCAGTAGCGAAAACATCAGCCCAGATCTGAAGTAGTTGTTAGTATGACAGTTCATAATTCACATAGGTTCATGAAAGAAGTTGGGGATCATCAAAAGGTAATTTTCAACGGGCCTTTGTTTCCATCAACAACTTCTTTATTAAATTAAATTCAATTCAACATACTTGGTCAACTGAAGCACCAGCTGATTTGGTTAAGGTCAATAAGTTTTCTGAGGTGATATCAAGACCAGCGTCAGACAAGATTAAAGCAGCGTATGAAACTAAAGCGTCAGACATTGTTGTTGTGTTGTATGCTCGTTATGGCTATATACCAGTATAATTCAACACTTTGGTCAAGTTATTCTTGTTGTTGATGATTACGAACTGAATCCAGCGCCAAAGCGAAAAAATCGTCGGTTCGCGACACAGAGGACGGAATTCGCGAATTTTGTTTTGGACTTGTTTTGGTGAAAAAATTGTGTTTTGGTGTTGTGTTGTGTCAGAAGAGCAGTCACAGATGGGAAGTGTATAGAGAATTGACACAAAAATTGGTGTTTCATTGGGGAAGTAGAAGGTACTGTTGGTTCATTAGAAAGATGAAGAAAAAGTGAAGAGTGGAAAGCTTGATTTTATTAAGAATATGTGTTGGCTTGTGCCCATGTGTGTATATATTATTTAGGTGAAATTCTAAGGTATACTCTGTAGTAGTATTAGGGATGTTGAAAACTTGGAAGATCACTAAGTTACAAGAACGAGACTAGTTGAGATAAAGCTAATCAGTAGAAATCAAATTGAATACTGGTGCCGAACTAAATGTTGATATTTGTCTCTAGATCATTGGGGGAACGTCTCATCTTTCGAGATCTACTAGTACTTTTTTGTCCTCATATCATCTATTTACAATTCATCATCACCCTTCAACTAGATATATTATTTATGCGTATAAATAATACCTAACAAATCAAAGAATAATCATAATAATCAGTGAGGAATTATTTCCTAAAATTTATATACAAAAAAGGGACATTAAAAACATATAATAAATCATAAGATCATCTTATCTCAAGAATTTTTCCATGTTTGATAACCATCTTAGATATTCTTCATTTTCTTTATAGATACCATAGTTGATAATATGATGTAATAATTCTTCACCAACACCTAATGAATCCATATAGTTTTCTAAACTAACAACTAATTTTTCATCCAAGTTTGGAATTGCTGGACCATGATAAGCAATTTCACGTTTTTGTTCAGCTTCTGCACCTTCTGATAAAGCTTCATTAGCATCTTGGTAATGAGTAACACCTTCAATAACAAGTGCTGAATCAAAAGTACGGTAAATTAAATCAAAACTAACTGCTGAGTTATCAGATTTTTTAGTAACAACTAAATTAACATTCAAGAAAAATTCATCAGGTTGTTTACTTAAATCATCTTCTTCAAAATTTTCTTCAACTGCACGAATATTAACAGCTTGGTTAATATCAAAATATAAATTTAAAACTTCAGTATCAGTTTCTTTAGTTAATCTACCTAATGATTGACCTTCAGTATTTGAAACTTTAAAACCTGATCTTTGGAAAAATGAATCTAAAGCTTCTGGGAATGAGTTATCATTTGCATTTTCATGTTCAATTTCGGATAAAACAGTTTCATGAAATTGTTGTTTTGCTTCATTTTGAATAATTGATGATGTGGAAAATAAACGTGGAGCAATAAATTTTGAACCAATTGATCTTTGACTCAATGGGATTGAAGTTTTAACAATTGAATTTTTAGCAATGGCTTTAAAAGCGGCTGAAGCAGTACGGTTAGCTAAACGGAATGACATCTTGATATAGATATGGATTGAATAAACTTGGTGAGAAATATTGGTTAGAATGTATAATATTGAAAATGTTTCCTTATTATTCGATCCGTTGCAATAAATTTTCAAGCCCTCGGAGATGCGATAGCAAAAAAAAAAAAATTACCGGAAATCGGCAGTATAAAATGTTGTACGCTTGAATAACTTGGATTCGTGAACTTCAACTGGTTTAAAGGTGATTGAAATGGTTTAATTATAGTAGTCCTTAAGTCTATATGTGATATATATATATATAGCCTAACCACTAATTGGGAGTCATAGAGGTTACTACTACCCTAATTTTATATCCGGTTGTATATTGGCACAAAACAATATATTACAGATGTAGATGTGTTGAAAGTGACATGGACTTCGTATTTGTAATATTTAAGCTATATGATCAGATAAATATCAACTACAAGGATTGTTGGAGTTAAAGTCTAATTGAGTAAATTTTACAGCTAATTGTGGATTCTTCATATTTGACAACTCTATCATTCATACTAGTTGATACAGTGAAAATGTGACCCTTGTTTCAGCCCATGTCTTTAAATTTATTAATCTTAAAATAAAATATCACATGAGAAATAAGAGTCCCGCTTTATACTCGAGACTAGAGTGTAGCTGGGCTTTTTATATATCTCCAACACTTCTTCACCAATCACTAGAATTTAGAATGTGCTCAATATATATTATCTTCACATTAAGAATCGAGATCCAATTTCGCGAAACATTTCGCGACACTTTTGTTTTTGTTTGTTGTTTGTGTCTCTTAACACAAAATGATAACCATGGAAACCAAAATACAAAAACAAATAACTGAAACCTGGATCGATTATTACTATTACTATTCTTTATACTCTCCATCTTCCAACAACATAAACACGGACATTCAATTAGCTATCCAAAGGTTCCTTGTTGGTTATTACAGTCTCTCGCTTACTACCCACTCCATATATACCACAAAAAAAAGACCTGTTGCTTCATTGTTGTCATTTGTTATTACAGATCATTTCATATTTCATTTTGTACACAAACCCACAAACCACAAAAACTTTAAAGCACAAAAGAACAAATCAGAAATCAGAAACTTGTTCCGCATACTTCTGTGTCAGAACTTTTTATTCATCAATTATACTGTGCTGTCTCTGAGTTTTTCATATCTTTTTACTTGAATTTGATTTGTTTACTTTCACTATTTTAGGTTTGTTTATTTTCTGGTTTTGCTCATATTGAAGAACATCAACATCAATAACAACGAGAGTAACAACCATTATTAAAGATACATTCATATAAGCTATTGATTTATCTCCCCACATTAGCATTCATATCATTTATATATTACTGTTGAATCACATTTTCGCTTTAGTTATTTCCAAATTGTTTATGAAGAACTGTCTTGTTTATTGAACCATTATCGTCATTGTCAAAAGTTTTTCCCCAATTCCTCCAAATCCATTAACTTCGTTTAAAATCGAACACATTTAATAACTACTCACAATCATTATATTGCATATTATATCATGGAGGAAACACAAAGATACAGACATCTAGCAAATGAAAACCAAGCTTTAAGACAAAAGGCCCCAAGAGTCCAACAAACTCTCACAACATCAAACAGAGTAGCACTTGGTAACGTTTCAACAAATGTATCATCTAGGGTCTCTAGACCTGCTGCGCTTGCTAAACCTGCTCAAAGAGTGCAAGTTTATGGTGATGAAAACGATGAGAACAGAGTTCCTGGGAAATCTATTACAAAAGATTCAACCACCACCAATCATTCAGCTGCTTTGACAACTAAAACGTCTGAATACAATAGACAACCTCTCGCTGAAATTAAAGATAGATTTACAAATAGAGATCATGAAGTAGATGAAATGAAAGTTTATTTACCTGAAGACTATGAAGATGATCAAACCGAATTATTTGAAGAGGAAGAGGAAAATGATGAAGATGAATTACCACAACCTTTAATGCCGAAATTAACTGCTGAAATACATAGAGAATTATACCAAGTCTACAAAGCTTTCTATAGTGAAAAACTGGATGAAGAAGATGAAGATACTTATGATGTGTCTATGGTTGCAGAATATTCTCCAGAGATTTTCAATTATCTTCATGGATTAGAAATTAAACTAAGACCAAATGCTCGTTATATGGAGTTCCAAACTGAATTAAAATGGAATATGCGTAGCATATTAATTGACTGGTTGGTTCAAGTACATTCAAGATTCAATTTGCTGCCGGAAACTTTATTTTTAACCGTCAACTACATTGATCGCTTCTTAAGCAAAAGAAAAGTTTCATTGAGTAGATTCCAATTAGTTGGTGCTGTTGCTTTATTTATTGCTGCCAAATATGAAGAAATTAATTGTCCAAGTGTTCAAGAAATTGCATATATGGTTGATCATGCTTATACAGTGGAAGATATATTAAGAGCTGAAAGATTCATGATTGATGTTTTAGAATTCGAAATGGGATGGCCAGGTCCAATGTCATTCTTACGTCGTACAAGTAAAGCTGATGATTATGACTTCGAAACAAGAACTTTAGCAAAGTACTTCTTGGAAATAACGGTGATGGACTACAGATTTGTAGCATCACCACCTAGTTGGTTAGCTGCTGCTTCCCATTTTTTGAGTCGATTATTATTGAATCGTGGTGACTGGACAGCTGCCCATGTTTATTATTCTGGTTATACAGCTGAACAATTGAAACCCGCTGCTTTAACTTTGCTAGACGCATGTCGTAATCCGGAAGAACATCATAAATCCATCTATGAGAAATATCAAGAACGTCGTTATCGTCGCTCATCTCTTTTCGTCCAAGAATGGTTGAAATTTGCTGACAATGACCAATAAATTAATTCTTTAGCTACCTCAAAACCAAGAAGGATTTGGTACGTCAGTATATTCTGATTATTCATCATTGTGTTGTTTATTTTGCTTTTCTTTGTTCCATTTCATTTCATTTAGTTTACCGTTGGAATGCTTTTTTTTTCTGAAAGCATTTTCTGATACTTTTTTCTATTCTCTTGTCCAGTATAACAGACAAGTATTTGAAGTTCAAGTTTGATTGGAAAACATTTCATGATAACCAGCTCAAGTTTTATTTTGCAGCATCTTTTTTTTCCTTCGATATCATTTTTATTCATTACATTTTTTTGTGCTTACTACATTAGCAGCTTTTACCTATGGATTACTGAGAGACATGAAAGACGGTTGAGGTCAGGTATAAAAAGGCCTGAAACATTTGTACAATATATAATTTAGTTCAATAAAGAATTATCGTGCGTTTTCACGAAGTCCTCTGATTAGACTTTCAAGCGTAATTCGTCTTACATTAACAGCTAAACCCTTAAACTTCTTGATCTAGGCGTATTTGGGAAATATCATTCTGAGATTTCATCACTAGCAGGCGTTAAATTGACAGAAGGTTTGAATGCGTAAGGCCCACGGCTTTCTGATTTAATTCCAGGGCAATCTGAATGTATATGGAAGAAATAATGTGTAATCAGTTGAAACTGCATATATCCAGCATGCTTGTAAAAGTTGTTTTAGAGAAAATACAACATGTAAAAATATTGATGGAGTAGGTAAAGCTAGAGATATCAATTTATCGAATATTACATGTACATAATTTGATGTATTTTGAAGAGTGATGCATCGAGGTACTAAATGATCCTTAATTATGAAGCCAAAGATCATTGTCATGAATAAGCCAGAGAAATAAGCTGGTCACTGTTAAATAGTTCTAAATTGTATGGATAGATATCCAAGCTATCACTGAGCTGGATAGTCTCGTTGACAGACCATATACACACCAACTATGCTTTCAGAGTTAAAATTTTACAATGGGAATACAAAATTGAAGGAGGATAACATTACCAATTACAGCTTTAAATTGGTGTTCAGATACCAAAAGGCCTGCCAAAATATAATATATAGTCATTAAATTACATTATTTGCTTTAACTTATTACTTATCATATACTATATTCATTTACCTCTAAACACATAATAGAGTAACAGAGTAATGGTCGTAAATCGTAATTACGAAAGATCGAATCCAGCTTCTGCATTAATTGCATAAAGTAATTTCTCTTTTAATTGTTTTTTATTTCTGTAATTTGGAAGTTTCAATAGATTAACACAAGTTGACGAAGTTGGTAATCTTTCAAGTTCACTACCATCATTTTTGATACCAAATCTTGGAACTAAAGCTTTGAAACCTAATAATGGGGCTCTTGGAACCGATGTAACGAACTTGACAAGTTGAAATCTTTCCGCACTTGACATTTCTTCAACAACTTCCCAAAAATCAATAATAGTTTCATCATTTTGTCTAAAACCACCATATTCAACATTTTCTTTCAAATCTTCAATATTAACATCTTTTTCACCAGAAATTAGCATTTGTAGTTCATAAGGATTGAACATTGACAGCCATTCTTTTGAAATAATTTCAAATAACCCATTTAAAAATGAATTACATTGAATATTAATCAATCTGTTTAATTTGAAATTTGAAACTTCATGTACAAATTTCAATTTGTTTGAACTGTTGACCGGAATAATAGATCCATTTGGAATAAGATCAATAGTTTTACTAGAGTTATCAATTTTCTCATCCACGCTAAACGTTAAATTCAGACTTTCCAATTCAGAATCTGACATTCCCAAAAGTTTAACCAAATTTGCATAAAGTTCATTATCTAAACTTCTTAAATCATCAAAAGAATTTTTGTATTCAGTATTAAACTTTGTTAAGAAAAAACTTGAAAAGCTTATATCAACCAACACTCTTTCGTATAAACATTTACCAATGACTTTACCCAAGAAGTTGATGTAGTTTAATGATTTCAATTGTTCTTCACTATCAATTCTATATTGATACTTGAGTCCAATCTGTGGGTTTGGATACAATTCATGATGATCATTTTCCACGAAAAGTCCTTTAAAACCTTCTTTGACAACACCAGTTAAAAACTCTTTAGTTAACCCACCTCCATCAACACCAATTTCTTCACCATATTCATTTGTAAATCTAATGGATAATTTACTCTTGAAAGTTTCACCTAATTTATTGAAGCTTTCAAACGCATCTTCCAGCATATGTTCTCTTCTAATTGTAGCCGCTTGTTTACGTTCAATGAATGAGAAGAAGTTCATACCATTGACATCACTCAAGCCAAGTTTTTCCCTATCCAAATCAACCAAAACTTGGAATATTTCAACTCTTTTCTCAAAACTGATAAAAAAAGGTGTTTTCAAAAAAACTTTCAACTTAGCTCTTGACTCGGAACTTAATGATGCAATAAATTCCTGGTCACCATGATCTGATTCATAACCATTTTTTCTCTCTTCATATTGTCCTATCAACTGAACCAGAGACATTATATCGAATCTTTTATCATTGATCAGCCACAAATTTTTATCAACTATAGACAATCTTGAATCTTTTAGGTAAACTTGGTTCAAGACTTTTGTGGATAAGTTTTCCAAGTTATCTAAGTTCTTGTTTCCCAATTTTTTGGCGATTTTAGATGAATTCCAAATTAAACTAAAAGTGAATTTTTTCAAAAAGGTTGCAATAATTTCAAACTTTTTTGCAGTAAATTCATAGTTTTTGAATATTTCAAAATCATTGGACACAATGAGGTAATACTGGAAAACTTCAAAGAATATATACAAGTCATATTGTAAAAAGTTCATATGGTTTTCAAAGTTTTCTTGGATAAAATTGTCCGACATGGTATAAATGGTGTTTTCTTGAACTTGTGAGAAATTGGAAAATACTGGATGTTTCATGACAGCATCGACAAGTTCTTTGAAACTATTTGGAATCAAGTAGATTATAAATGTTGATTTCATTAATGGTTTCAACCGTATCAATGATCCATAGAGACGAGTCAAGATATGTGAATCCTTAACATGCTTAGAGACAGCAGCGATGAAGTCTCTATTATATAGCTTCTTGATTGTTTCATTCAATTCTTCATCTATAATTTTACGTTTAGCACCAACGTTCAATTTTGACTCATCATCATCTTCATCATCTTGAATAAAGTCAGCTTCAGATTTTGTAGCAACAGTAAAATTTATTGAAGAAAGAACCCATGAAATTGGAGAGATGGTTATCAAACTAAACGTAGTTGTCTGAGTTATCAGATTTGATAGAATTGTCAATTTTTCATCATCTGAAAGATTTGAAAGAGTTGTAGATGTCTCAATATTTTCGTTCAATGATTGATACTGAATTTCGAATGATGGTAATCTTGTCAGACTTGGAGTTGCTAGAAACTTGATGTAGTTATCAATTTCAAGACTTGAATATAATGATATTATTGGCACCAATTTATTAGCATAATCAAATTCTCTAGAGTTGACAAATGACTTAATATGAAGGGATAATCCAGAAACAATGCCTTTCGTAGTAGCATGTCCAAGAATTTCACTGTATATGATTTGACTCACCCATAATAGTTTATCCAACACTTGTAAATCAACTTCATCATTAATGGAAAGCTGGGGTAATGTATTGACAATTGTGGAATGTAAACCCACTATAACCTGATGGCTCAAATCTTTTGCTCTTGATAGCTGAAGGAGATCACATAATATCGTGATATGTTGTAACTTTCTTTCATTTATTTTGTATAGATAGGAATAAAATATGTTGAATTGTTGAAGAATGTAATTGATATCAAAACCGTCTTGCACAATATTCTCCCAACGTTCACCGACCCTTTTTTTATAGTCAATGATAGCTAGATATCTTCTAACGTATGATTGTACCACCACTACTGACTTTTCTCTAGTTCTTTCTTTCTCTCTTTTCTCTCTTTCCCTTTGTGTGTGTTGTAATATATTGGCTCTATTATTTTTGAACCCACCACCTAAATTGACCGTTCTTTTCTTCAATTGACCATTGAAGTTCATCATCGTGTATGTGACTTGATCAGTAGATCAAAGCAAGCGTACGTAAATTTCCTCTCTTGAAGTTTCTTTAGAATTGGTGTAAAAAAGATACCAGTGGCAATCTGTAATCTAAGATCAAACCTTAACCCTTCTATAAAAATCAGCTGGGTTAACAAGAGGGAACAGTTAATCGAAGCGGCTCTCTTTTCCAATAGTTCTAGTGAAAGATTCCTATTATTGTGTATCTGTACCCCTACCTGGATGCTTGCTCGAACTATGACTGAAATAGTTGTTGAATCACAACTTGTATCGATTGTTCCAATACAATTGTTATAATGTTCTTTCTTGTGTTACGAATCAGCATTCTTTACGTAAGCGCCGCCAAAAGTGGCAAATTGGCGAAAAACATGTAAAAGACGAAAAAAATAGGCGCAACTTTTGCGCAAAGATTAGTGATTAGAAATTTTGCGCAAAACCAAAAAAATCGCGAGACACGAAATTCGCGAACTTGGAGATTGTTAGAATTTGAGCTGTAGCCACCTTTTATTGAATTGTACTGCTACTTGATAAAGAACAGAACCACCTCAGAACTATTAGCTACTACTACATCATCTCTGTCACCATCACCCTCACCATCAATATCATATACTGCTGCTCACCGCTCCACAGTACTAGTCCAGAAGAGAGAAAGAACCAAGACACAGAGAGCTGAAGCGCTAAAAAAGGAGCATCTTAAATCACTGCATTCCTGACGCAGAAGACATTGTTTTTTAGGGGAAAAGACCAGCATCGGAACGTTATCAAGAACGCTTCCATTATTAGAACCAGAGAAGCCAGAAGCATTTGAAATCCATAATCTTAACATTATAAAGCGCTGGCTGCTTTACTTCACAAAAAAGTTTCGTTCATTCATAGAATTTGACTGTTATTTTAGTTGCATTTTTCCTTTTTTTAGCCTATACGAGTCATAAAACTATATTTTCAGAATGATAAAAGACGTGATCATATTGATATCACTTATACAACGTCAAGCATGGTCGCTCCCTTTGTTGAAAAATGAAGGTGAAGTACCGGATAATGGCCAATCTGCTATAACTTTGATCATAGTATTAAGTGTGGTTGTTTGTTTGATAATTCTGGGCTTAATCTGTGTATTGTGTTGTGCATTCCTCAAACTGTTTATGAAAAAGAGATATCTAGCATTAAATAATGCAGTTCCAGGCTCTCTCGATGATGAGTTTGAAATAGAAGAAAGATTGAGTGAATTATCTCCAAATGAGCAACACTTGTACAGATCTGGTCAAGATTTCATCAAACAAAATCCACCAATCAATGAAGAAATGTCTTTATCAAGTCATTTATTGATTCAAGAAAAAGGAATAGAAGCATGGGATTTTATTCCAGATCCAAGTTTACCGAATGATGCAATTTTTGTTAATAACAAGACAGAAATTAATTTCACAAATTTTGATTACCAATGTTCAGTCATGGCCAATTTACCAATTCCAAAATTAAATGATGTCTATTATTTTGAAGCAAAATTATTTAATCTTGATTCACCTGAAGATACTATAGCATCTGTTGGATTATCAACAAGACCATACCCCTACTTTAGATTACCTGGAAGACATCATTATTCAATAAGTTACGATTCTAATGGATCTAGAAGATTTAATAATTCTTTTAAATTGAATGAGAAAGAAAGTTCAATTTTCCCTGCTTTACAACAAGGAGACGTCATTGGAGTTGGTTATAGATGTCGTAGTGGTACTATATTTTTCACAAGAAATGGTAAAAAATTAAGTGAGAAACCAATAGGAGGACATATAAAAGGTTATAGAATGAATAACATTTTCCCAATAATTGGTGCAAATAATCCATGTTCCATCCATGTTAATTTAGGTCAATATGGTTATGTTTTCATAGAGGCAAATATTAAAAAATGGGGATTTGCGTTGAAAGAAGGCACAAGACCTCCACTGCCAGATTATAATTTCATTACAAATGATTTATTGTTGGAAAGTAGTAATGAAGATGATGATGAAATTATAGAACCACCTGACTTCTATTCAAATGCAGGTTATCAGTCTTCAAACGGTTCCAAGACCAGTCTCAATGATAATATAACGTTAGATTCGTTACCACCAAATCCTCCAATTTACGAGTATGATGGATTGGACGATGAATCAATTGATGAAAATGATCAATTATTACGAAATACCTTAAATAATCAGTTTGTTAATGATAATGCTAATATATTTAATGATGACGAAAATGAAGATGAAGAGGATAATAATGATGAACGTGGTGATGAATATGATTATGAAGCAAGAAATGGAAATCTCAGTACTGAAGGTACACCAGATGATGATTAGGTCACTAAATTCGAAACGGAGAAACGCGGGAAAGTTATATACCAGGGGTAAATTACGTTAATAATAATAATATTTATAAATGATATAAACGGCATATGGGATTTGATTCTTGATTTGATCGTAGATAACTACAATTGTGGATTTAATGCTTTTAGTTTTCTTTTTTTTTTTTTGGTGTATAAAACACTAAACAAGTAAGTGCTTAATAACCATGATCATTACGACGACCACTGTCAGTATTGAAATGATTAGTTGCATCAGCACCTAAATCTAAACCAGCTTCACTTGGTTCACTTTTCATAAAATTACTAAATCCACTTTCACTTGGTTCATTTTTAATAAAATTACTAAAACTATCATTTGGGTCATTAACGAAATTTGGATCTTGAACAAATTGTTGTAATAACGGGTTTGAATTAAATTCTGAAAATGATAGGTCATTTGGACCTTCTGGTGTATTTTGCTCTGTATTTTGATTACTATTTTGATGTTGAAGTTGATGTTGGTCATGAATTGGATTATTAATTATACTAGGATCTTGTAGTTGATGTGGTGGATGATGATTTGGGAAATTATTTATAATGTTTGGTGATCTTGTATCTAATCTTTGTGGTAATGAAAATTCTTGCTGTGAAACATTTGTACTATTATAATCTAAAATAAACGAGTTCATAAATTTTAAAGACTGTTCTAATCCTGTGAAGACATGTGGTAATCCTGATCCACCAATGAAAGCATCATTAACTTGATGGCCTTCACTAAAATCATCACATATTGACCATTGATTTATATTTTGAGCCATCGCTTGTGAAAAATAGACTGCAAACTTTGGGGGTTTATTCAATACTAGCTTTAATTCACAAACATTATTATTATTGTTATTATTAGAATCATTCGGTTCATCACCTTCTGATGATATACTTATTGAACAATTGTTAACTAACGATATTGGATAAAAAATTCTGAATAAGATCTTAGAAGTATCAGTTATGGCACTAAAAAAATAATTAATTTCAAAATTCTTTCTTGATATGACAATCATTAAATCTGTTGAATTATTCATAATTTCATTGATTGAAAAAGGTGAAAGATTTGATAAATTTTTAACATTAAAAATATTATCATTTGATAAGTTCCCACTTTTAATACGTTTCCAACTTCCAACAGTTAATGATTTAGCATCTATGAAAAAATAATTGTTGTTCAAAGTTAAGGGTATATTATCATACCTTGTAGCTGAAGAAACATAACTTCCTACACCAAAAGTATATGGATCTTCTTTTTCATTTGCTTGAATTTTTTCTAATTTTCTGGATTTTGCACGTCTATTTTGAAACCATATCCTAACACTTCTTTCAGGCATCCCAGTTTGTTCACTTATTCTTTTCCTTGTTTGTGCATTTGGATTAGCATTTTTATTAAATTCATTAACTAATAAAGCCAGTACTTCTCCTGATGCCCTTGTTCTTTTTTGTGTATTTTCATTTGAATTTCCAATTTGATGTTGTTGATAATTCTGATTGAATTCACCATGTTCACCATGTTGTTGAGCGTGATCTTGAAAATCATTGTATAATATATTATTATCAACATTAGCCATCATGGCTTGATCAAATTCTAATTGATTTTCAAACAATTCATTATCTTGGAATTCAGCAAATTCTTGAGTATTAAAAGCTTGATCCATTATGCTATATTGTCTTTTTTTTTATAACCTCGAGAACCTATATGGTCATTGAAAGGTATGATGTGATGTCTATGCTTACTGATTGTTGGAGCCAATAAATCTGGAAATTCTCCAACCAATTTTTAAATCAAACGTCAATGAAATGAATAGTGTGCTTTCTCTTCGTCCTTGCTCGCACTCCTGTTAATTCTCACCTGAAATCCCTGTTCTCCTAGTATTTGTGCAGACAATAACGAACTCTTCTCAAAATTTGCAGTATATCACCAATCTCTATATAAGGCAATGTATCTTTTGATGCGTTTCTAGATCCTGATTCTGTAATTCTAGTTTTCTATTATCATGATGGCTATACATGTGCTTTTTGAAGACCTTTTTTTTCTGAAGCGCTTTTGATTCAATTCTGGTGACGGCTTTAGATTTCCGGAATTGGACAGTTTGGGAGCACGGAGTTTCGGGCCTAACAAATCGTTTTGGCGGAGCGCATTTGGGATTCGAAGTATACGGGAATACATGGAAAATGCATTGTTTCAGAACTGAATGTACAATATATTTCAAATATATATATCTATATAACTCTTGAACGCACTGAATGAGGAAATAGGTTTATGGTGCCAGCCTTCATGATTCCAAATCCTTCATTCTATCATTAATAATCTTTTCAATATCTTCATTATTTTCTTCTTTAACAAATCTTAATTTTTTACCAAATTTTTGAACTTTTGAATCTTTTAAGCGTCTCTTTATTAGTTTACCACTTGGTAATACTTCTGTTTCTATTTCTCCATCATTATGGATAGTTGCAGATGTTGCCTTTGTTGCTTCTGCTGGTGTACCTGGAGGCAATTCTGTATCTAATGTGATTGTATTTTGTCTTTTTCTTGAACCTGGAAGAAATTTGTGTATTCTTGATTGATCTTTATCCCAGCTCCAACCTTGTTGCATTTGATCATAAGCTTCATTTTCAATTTTACGTCTGATTTCTGTGTTTTGCTCCAAGACTCGGAAAATATCAGAATCTGTTGGTAATATCCAATTTCTGAAAACTTGTAATATAACATCAAAAAGTAATGCCATTGTGGAAATAATTAATAAACTTGCCCACCATGTGACATCTTTACCAAATCCATAATAAAGTCCCTTTAGTGCATCATAAATCTTGGAAGTTTCAGGTTTATATAATCCTGGTAATAAACAACACCATAGTAACCAACCAAAACATGAAATTATTGTTGATGCAAAATTCATTGCACTTCTATAATGTTGCTCTAAAAATTGTATTTTAATATTTATAGTGAAAATCATTGCAGTATAAGTCAAGACACCACATGGATATAGTGAATTATCAATCATTGCACTAAATCCCCAAAGATACCAACTTGTAAAACAAACTAAAACTGAAGTTGAAGCAGCAACAAGCATCCAACCAATGAAAATATGTAAATTGAAACCTTGGTTTAAACGACCTTTAGAATATAATTCAGGAACAGCTAATAATGTTGCTGGCTTTAAATCTTTTTCAAACATACCGATACATAAAACTGGTAATGATGTAAACAAAGTATTAAACATTGATAATGACCATGGTTCATATAATGAAGTCCCTGTGAACATCGTATTTCTTTGGAAAATTGCTTGAGATAAATAAAACATCAATTCTTTGTAAAAAGTTGATAAAACAAATTTTGAAGTACGTATATAATTATAGCGCCCGTGAACTAATAGTAATTTTTGTAAAAATTTAAACTGTGCAATTGAATAATCTGAGCTTCTTGCAGCTTGCAAACCTTCTTTACCAGTAATACCAATACCAATATCAGCACTTTGAATCATTGCAATATCATTTGCACCATCACCTATTGCTAATGTTACAGTTTTCTTATCTAAATTCCTGATACTTGAAACCATCATTGCCTTTTGAGAAGGACTTGCTCTACAACAGATCACTGAATCCGTTTTCGTACAAAGACCAATAAAAATTGAAAGTACAGATGGGTCAGCTTCGAAATCACCTAATGTAGCACCATCAATAACGACAACACAATGTGCAACATTACCTGCTTTAATTTCAAGTTCTGCAGCATTCATCTTAGCGATAACATCTTCATCATTTGAATCTAATATAACCACGGTGGAATAATCTTTGATTAATTTACATGAATAACCAATGTTTATAGCAGTTTCTCTTTTATCACCTGTTAACATCCATAATTTGATACCGGCTCTTCTCAATTTTTCGATTGAATCACTAACACCATCCTGCAATTTATCTTCTATTGCTGTGGCACCACTTAATTCCAAATTATTTTCTAATTGACAACCAATAGTTTCAATTTTTTTAGCACGGTCTGAAAGGGATGTTTTTGCACTTGCATAATCTAATGACCATTTTTCATATTCTTGTTTATCCAACCATCTGAATCCATATAACAAAGTTCTTAGACCCTCAGTAGAAAATTCTTCAATATGTTGTAAGGTTCTTTCAATGACGTATTCTTCATTCAATACTAAACGATCATTACCGATATAATCTTGGATTGATTCAATATTATACTTCTGTTTCTGTTGTAAACTTAACGATCTTCTTGTTTCATTTACAAGATCCTCAATTTCATCATCATCTTTTTTCACATTTTGTAAAAAATCATCAATTGAATTAACATTTGAACTTATTGAATTTGCACTTATGGAGGGTCTTGAAAATTGTTGGAAAGATTTTCTTGGTAAATTATTTTCAATTGATTGACGTTGTATTTGTTGCTGCTGTAAAATTAATTGAGCTTCATTTGCTTTTCTTAAGCTAGTTGATCTATCGATTTCATTTTGTTTGGATGAAACAATTTCAGAATTTTTCAATCTTTCCATTATAATATTATCAGCACCTTTACAAATTAAACATATACGATCGTTTGGGAATTTGACAATAACAGACATTCTTTTTCTTGCAGAAGAAAATTCGACAATATCTAAGATTTCATAAATTTCATCAACTGGATTAGAATCTAGACCATTTGGATAAGTTCTTATAGTCAAGTTTTTATGATTTTTACTGAAAACAACAAATCCCATATCTCTTGCTGCAACAACTAAAGCTAATTCATCAGGTGAAGATGCTTGATATTCAATATCTTCTTCATCTTCTTCGGATAGTTGTTTTGGTAAACATGTATGACATAAGGCCAACGAAAGAATGAAAAATTTAGCCTTTTTAGAAAATAAAGCATTCGGATTCATTTGGACATATAGTAATAAATCCAAAGTAGTTTTAAAATTTTTGTCACTGCCATCAGTACTATCATAACCCTCAACACCTTTTGAAGATGAAGAAACATCAGCAGTTACTGTTGTCTTCACTGACTTCTTTGTATGAGACGTTAACGCAGAAGCTAAACTTGGTCTTCCTGTATAAACGGTATGACTTTTCCTAATATCAACAGAAGGCCTTGATTTAACAGGTGCTAAAATATCCTCTTCTTCTTCTTCTTCACCATCACTTGATTCCATACCATTTGGTTCCTTGTTACCATGCTCTGAAGATTTAAATTCATCAACTTCATGAGTCCATGAAGTACCTGCAATGGAAAATTTTCTGAAAATCATTAAATTATCAGTCAAAGTACCTGTTTTATCACTAAATATATAACAAACTTGACCTAATTCTTCCAATATAGTAGCAGTTCTTGATTCACAAGGAGTATTTGAAGGTTTATGATACATATCAATATCCCAATGTAAAAATAATGATTGAACAACTTTAATAATTTCAGTTGTAACGTATAAAGATAATGGAATCAATGTATTATACATGATAATGAATGACATAACAGTTGCTGCGACCCCAGCTTCTTGATTATATAAATACCATGTCTTATTCAAACTATGCTTCAGATATAATCTTTGAGCCATAAATGATAATAATGATAATACTAAAACAACAAAAACCATAAAACAAACAATTAAATTTATAGATTTTTGCAATTTTGGAGCTTTAATTCTTGGATTTTTAATTGCATTCATTCGAATTTTTGATTCTTCACCAGTGAAAATCACCAAACCAACCAAGTTATTTGTATTTCTTATAACTGAACCTCTATAAATAACATTTTCTGGACCTAGTGGATAGATTTCATCTCCAATTTTGACGTTTCCTTCAAAATTATATAAATCAACATTTGGATCTTCGATGGTAACACCACCTGTGAAATCTTTTAAACCTTTTGCAGAATTCATAACTTGAGAAATTTTTGTATGAGGAATTCTTGATTTTAAATTTGTTTCACCATCTAAATCCATTGTTTCAATAAACACTTCGTTTTCATTTGAACCGTCTGAGGTTAATAATATGATATCTGCAGGAACTTGTTCATCTTGCTTTAATGTGATAAAATCACCAACTTTTATATCCTTCCATTTAATTTTGGAAATTATTATATCCAATTGTTTTAAATAATTCTCTTTTGTAAAAGTATTTGGTTGCTTTAGCAATTCCTCATCTGTAATTGGTTCTTGTTGTTGATTAGTTTCTTCATTATCTGAATCTCCAGGATTCAATCTTGATACTGAAGTTTGACTATTTATTCTTGATAAAGAATATAAAGAATCAGAGTCACCATAATTCAAATCTCTTTTACAACTCTTATGTTGTAATAACCTTGTATATTTCTTATTTTCTTTATTATCTTGTAAATGTCGTTTCCAATCATCATAACCTTCTCTTAGAATGGAAATTGAAATGAAAATTAATAATGGAATAATTGTTGTATAAGTCCCTGTAGTTGACCAAGATGGGATCATTTGTAATATAGCAACCGTTAAGAAATAAATGTTTGCAATTTTGGAGAATTGGGCATATAATTGGCGTGGCAAGAAAGTATAAATTGAATATCTTGCCGAAGTGATTGTATTATTTAAATATGGAGTCTTGTATCTTTCATCAATCAAAACTTCAGAATGATCTTTTTTATGAGAAATTGTTGTTAAATATTCAGAACGATCATAGCTATGAGTTAATGATATTGGTATTTTTCTACCAATTTCAGACTTTTTGTGTGGACGAATATTAAATATGAAATTTTTTATATTGATTAAATTTTTCTTTATCTGACCTCTTTTACCAGCATAAGTTTTATTTTGAGAGTCATGCCTTATCTTTGCGAGTTGCTCTTGACTTTCCTTTGACAGTTGTAATTGTAATTGATTGTGAATTTCATTGTCATCTTGATCTTCATCTTGTTCAACATTTTGTTGATCAGGTATTGAAGTTAGTTCAATATTATTGGGGACAATATTACTTTCAATATCATTTTTCAACCTGTTATCCACACTTCTATTGAACAGTTGGGTTCTAAGAGAATAGCCTCTTGGTCTTGTCTTTGCTGGAGTAGGAATTGAATCATTTGATGATGGGTTTGATTGACTCATTATTCCGTAGATGTAATATGTAGAAGACAGGGGAATAATCTTCTCACCAGATGTCTAGTTTTAATAAGAAAGCAACCAAATGTTTCAATGTGGGTTTTCTAAGTCTGCGGATGGGAATGATACTGAAATGAATGTATATGATGAGAATTGGTGAGGTGTGTAGTAGATGGAGTTGAAAGTAATTTCTCTATTGAATCAAATGGGAGGTTTTTCTGACAGCTGTTTTTCCTTGATGTTAGCGTCCGTGGAGTACAATTATAACCAGGCGGTAAGAATCGCTGAACGGGGGTGGAGTGTTGATGTGAAGAATCTAGTTCTGGTATTTGTTCTTGGAAGTGAGTTGATGGACGTAGTAGTGATTGTGTGGATGTATATCCAATTTGGTATGGTTCAATAGCTTTGTTTAGCGCTGATTAAGTACAATTTAATTAAACTAGATTGTAGATTGTTTAATTTGAATGGGCAGTGTGATTTCCATAACTTTTCGCTATTGGGGAGTACACTACAGGATTCGGTTGGTACCGGTGGTGTTTAGTATGGGGGAAACGTAGAGACATAATGTTTGGGATAGTGGTTTAGAAGCTCATAACTAATAGACCAGTACGATCATATTGAACATTCACCAACGAACTATCTATTCAATTGTAATAGTTGATGTTCTGTTTGGTTGTGCTTTTCGCTAGTTAAACAGCGAAAGATGAGTGTCCCAACCGATCTGAAATCAATCGAGTTGGAAGCAGCCCTGAAAAGAAATTCAAACGAACAGAACCAAATTTTGAATAAATTCAAATAAATTCAAATGAATTCGCGGAATTCGCGGAGTTCGCGGAGTTCGCGATTATTATTGTTGCCATGGAAATTTACAAATTTGTGTTTTGATTTCAGATTTTAAATTTTGTTGATTTAACAAATTGTTATTTGGACTTGTACAATAACTATTGAAAGATATCAAATACAGGTAACAACTGACCACTCATCGCGGCGGTTGACCCAAGGACACCGTCACCAAATAGACACTCACCCATCCGATAATGTCAGGGGTCGATGAGCTGGACAAGCAATTGTCTTCTATGAAGATATCTCCTTCAAAATTACCAGCAACACAAAAACTGAATCCAAATGATAAATACAATGACAAGCCCCTCAGCAATAACAATCCAGCTCCTAAATCTTCAAGTATTTTCCTGAAGAAAAACTTCTCTTCGCTATCATCTCCAAAGAAGAAACAATCGGCATTTTCAGCTCCAAAACCAAATCAATCAAAATCAAATCATCCATTAACTCCAACAAAGAAACCATCAAATAATACCCCATTCAATAAAAATGCATTTTTCAGTGATACCCCATTAGCGGTGGACGATGACAGATGGAATAAGAATAAGAAATTCTTTAATGATTTGAGTAAAGTTAATAATAATCCTAACAAAATAACAAACAAAGGGAATCCAATAATTCTTGATACTCCATTAAAACATGATGAAAATTCAAATCCAATAGTTATTGATTCTCCTTTAAAGCAAAATGAAAAGATTGATCCTCGTGAAAACATTCAATTTGTCCAATCTGGATTTAAAAAATTCGCCAAAAATGATTCCCCTTTTAAAGATCCATATTCTGCATTAAATAATAATACAATCCTTAGATCAGGTGCTGCATTTTTGGATAATCCAGATCAATCTTCTTCAGAACAAAAATTAGTTGATAATTTGATTAAAGACTTAGAAGGTGAAGATGATGAAGAAGAAGTTAAGAAATTAGAAGAAGAAATTAATGAAAAAGATAGAAAAGTTAAAGGTCTAAGTGTTAATTTATTAGATCATCAAGTTCATGGTTTGAAATTCTTACGCAAAAGAGAACGTGATAAGTACATACAGAAAGGTGGTATGCTTTGTGATGATATGGGGTTGGGTAAAACTGTTCAAACAATTGCACTTATTGTGAAGAATAGACCTGATGAAGAAGATTTAAAAGATAAATCAGATATTGAAAATGAAGAAGTGCTTAAAGTCAACCAAAATGTTCCGTTAAGAAAATTCAAAGGTACTTTAGTTATATGTCCTGTTAGTTTAACTACTCAATGGTTACAAGAAATCAAAAGATTTGCACCTCATTTGAAAGGTTTCCTTTTCCATGGTCCAAACAGACCAAGTTCATATAAAGATCTTTTAGAATACGATGTGGTAATATCCTCCTATGATACTATAAGATCTGAATTTGATAAAAAAAAATCCCCAATATATCAAGGTTATTGGCATAGAATTGTATTAGATGAAGCGCACACTATTAAGAATAAAAAATCAAAAACTGCAATTGCAACTTATAATGTTGAAGGTTTAAGAAGATGGTGTCTTACAGGTACTCCTATTCAAAACTCAATTGATGAATTACAATCTTTATTTATGTTTATGAGAGTTTCAAAGTTTTCAGATAATCATACATGGACAACAGTTATTTCAAAATTATTGAAAAGAGGTGATTCCAAAAAGGCTTTCATGTTATTGAAAAAAGAATTAAAAGACATAATGTTGAGAAGAACAAAAGCTATTTTACAGTCGACAAATTTCAAACTACCACCAAAAAATATTCATAGACTAGAAATTGAATTTTCAGAAATGGAACAAGAATTGTATGCAAATTTGAAAAATTATTTCGTTAAAAGCTTAGAAGATCAATTTGACAATGTTAGATCAACCGGGAATGATTTTTCATCATCTAATAAAAAAGAGGAAGGAGCTTTATTTCAAAGATTATCACCTTCAAAACTTGGAGGTACTAGAACAAACGATAAAACCTTTTACATGCATGCCTTGGTTTATTTATTACGTTTACGTCAAGTTTGTTGTCATTGGAAATTATTAAGTGATTTGAGTGAAGAAGATTTAGAAGATATTAATAAATCGTCTGCAGTAATTCCAAAGAATCAACAAGTTAACCTCTCACCTTCTAAAAGAGATATGGATGTTTCAGCTGAATTAGATGATATAACAAATTTTATGACTTCATTAACTGTTAAAGATACCAAGTGTGAAATTTGTTTCAAAGAAAAAGTTAAAGAATCTGAAAAAGTTTGTAAAAAATGTCAAACAAAACTTGATTCGAATAAAAAATATGAAGGTTCAAAAGTTTTAAAATTGATTGAAATTTTAAAAAAGGAACCAACAAGGAAAACAATTGTATTCTCACAATTTAGAGAATTATTAATGATCTTGGGACCAATTTTATCGAATCACGGTATAAAATATGTTAATTTTGATGGTCAAATGAATTTAAAACAAAAAGATAAAGCATTAGAAACTTTAAGAAATGATAAAGATACAACTGTTCTTCTATGTTCATTAAAATCAGGTGCATTGGGTTTAAACTTAACAATTGCTTCACAAGTTGTTATATTCGATCCATGGTGGAACCCACAAATTCAAGAACAAGCTGTTGATAGAGTCTATCGTATTGGTCAAACAAGAGATGTTGATGTTTTTGAATTTGCAATCAAAGGTTCAGTTGAAGTGGAAATTTTGAAATTACAAGATCAAAAAAGAAATTTAGCAAAAGCTATAACTGATAACGACAATGTTGCGAAGAATAAATTATTTGAAAAATTATCTGAAGGCGATTTGATTAAATTGTTCGGTTTGAAAGGAAGTTAGACAAATAGAGAAATTACATAAATACAATTTCTAATTAGTGCATTTAAATCATGTCCTGTAGTTACATCAAACTTTTTTTTGCTCCCAAAACAAGCTGGGACCCTAAACACTAAAAAAAAAAAAAAATAACCCTTGCACAAATTAATGATCATTATAAATTCAGAACTTCATCAGCTATAACATCAGCCTTTCCAAAAGCTTCATAATCTTTTGAGTCAACTAATTTATCCTCGTGTAAAACTTTGACTAATTTAAAAGCTTCTTTTATAAATTTAAATCCCGTGATGAAATCTTTTTCAAGGTTTACAATTGAATTACCAGGTGTATTGAAAAATTCTAATGTTGTTGCTTTAGCACTTGCTAAATTTCTTGAACTAAAATATAAATCCATAAAAGTTTGATAAACGATACCTAAAATAGTATTTGGTGTAACCTTTTTATATGGTAATTGGGATGATAATTTCCTCCATTCTTGATTCGTTCTGGATAATTTAGCAACTTCATTATTTGATAATGAATTAACAAGAACACATTCAATTAATTCTCTAAAATTATTCTTGATTAAATCTATTGATGATCTAAAACTTAATAATGATCTTGAAATTGGTCCCACGTAATTCATGGCTTTTTGTTCAACTTGAATAAATGTACCTAATCTTGAGACCAGTAACACTAATGATAAATCATCCTTTTCTGAAGTTTTTGGACCACCAACCAGATTTGGAGTGAATACCTCTGAAAATTTAAAAACGTTCAATTTCAACAAAATCAATAATATTAATAACCTTTGTTGAAATTCTTCATCTAATTTTGAGAGTGTGAATAATGCCTTGGTCCATTTATTTGACTTTAATTTGGTAGTACCTCCACTAACATCAATTTCAAAAAATCCTAATAAATATAAGGATCTTAATAATGATGTTGAAATGACTTCATAGTTTGTTTGTAATCTTTTGGATTCTTGTTCAGCTCCAACAACTTTTGCTCCAACTAAGTCTTCTTTAGTCAAAGATGATAAAAATGTAGATAACTTAAAATCTTTCTCTGTTGATCTTACAACCAATCCATTAATTTTGAGGAAAATTGGTGGTGACATTCTATTCTCTAATTCGATTGGATCATTATCAAAATACTTAACATAATGTATCTTTTTCACTTGATAATATCTTGCAATATTTGCTGTTAATAAATTTAATTCTTTATTTTTAAAAGCGTTGACTGAGGCTCTAACGAGACTTTTATATTGTGAAGGAATACCACCATCCAGCGGAGGTCTTTCAACGTATGTACCAAAGACAATAGACTCCAAAATTTTGGGATTAATTAAACCAATTGATTCATAGAAATAATATTCATGTGGTAATCTTTGACCAACAATTTCATGAATATCTGATGGTGGTAAAGAATCTATATTTGTGTCAGGTTCTGATTCATTATAATTCAATAATCCAACTCTACCATTAGACTTCATAACCGGCATATATCTTAATGCTAAAACACCTCTTTGGAACTTAGCAGTAATATCATCATTATTCAATGCAAGTATATTTGCGTAAAGATTACCACCACTAGTAATGATATCCAAAGCTACATCAAATATTTGAGTACCAACATAACCGTTATAAAGAGGTAAAGTAGTTGGTTGTAAGTCACACCCAACTGATACTGCAATATCTAACAAGTTTTGGGGACCAATACCAAAATCGTGCAGTACTTTTCTTCTATCAACGAAACGAAATTCATTTGCCGGGAATTCCATACCCAAGATGAATTTTTCAACGTTTGGTAATAATATAGTTTCTGTTGGACCATAAATAGCATCGATGTAATCTTGTTCATATAAATACGATAACTGAACCCATGATAAATATGGAGCAATCATATAGTCTAAGTCATTTTGAGTGAAATAATCAATCAAATCTTTGGTTATTGGTTCTGCAGAAAATGGTGTAGTGAATTCTCTAAACGTTTCTGTTGCTGTAAGTGGGAGATTCGAGTGTTGATTTTGTGAGACATAAGCTTGATAATTAGTCCAAGCTCTATTTCTTTGTTTTTCTAATGGTGTTGTATCTTTTGAATTCTTGAAATTGTATTGATCCACAATATCATTACCGCTGAACACGAATATTGGAGTGATGTTATGTTCTTTAAAGACTTGAAGATCCGATTCAATGTACAGTTTCAATGAATTTGGAAAGCCCCCAATAGCATCCAGGAATGACTCTTTCTTGAAGCTGATCAGTCTCGCTAGATAATGGTTGACATCTATACCTAATTTGCAGTTTCTTAATATTTCAATTGGATAAGTGCTCGCCAGACCTCTTTCAAAAAAGTATGGTTCCAATGATTTGACTGAGGAAGCATAGTTAGTATACTGTATCATATGATGCAATTAAGACAAACATACCAGGCATTTTTACTATAGTTAACTTTTGAATACCAGGAGCTCTCTGTTCAATTGTGTTGTTTGGTGTAAACAATCCACGATAAATTCAATTCCAAACTTCAAAAGTGAGGCTCACAATTACGAGGCCGCGAAGTTTTGAAGCGGGTCGGATTTCAACAATTTCGTGGTGTTTTCAGAACAAAAACTGAACAGCGTATCATTCACGAAGACATGAAGAGCTTGAAGAGATTGTTCAATTTGCCATTCAAAGAACCGTGTTACTGGTAGCATCGTGCTTACAATTGGGAAAATGAAGCTCACTTTAATTGCCTTGACGTTTTTTTTAGCGTTGACAAATGCATTGAGTGCTCCAAATTTATTAAAACATAAAGAGAAATCCAAATCTAATGTCATAAAATTGACCAAGAACAATTTTGAAAGAATCTTAGAAGGTCCAAGAGATTCATATATTTTACTATTATTGACCGCAACCAATCCACAAGTCGGTTGTAGCATTTGTCAAGCATTAAGTCCTGAATTTGAAAAAATAGCTGATTCATGGTTCTTGGATCATCCAGATGGTGATAATTTATTCTTTGCCAAATCTGATTTTGCAGATGGCTATCGTGAAATTTTCCAAGCTTTCCAATTAAATAATGTCCCAAGATTGTATCTATATTCTCCAACTGGTGACCATGTTGCATTCAATGAAGGTTTTGAACAATTACCAATTCCAAATTGTAATTTAGCTATGGAAGTGGCTCAAACTTTAAAAGACGCTACACAAAAAAATATCAAAGTTTATGAACCAATTACATATGGTAACATTATAATTACTGCATTATTTACCTTCTTCTCAGTCTTGTTATTGAAAAAGAACTTTTCATCAGTTACCGCTGTTTTAACAAATAAACCATTGTGGGGTGGTATTACCGTTTTTTCAATCTTGTTATTCAACACCGGTTATATGTTCAATGCTATTAGAGGTGTTCCATATGCTAGACCAACTCAAGATGGTGGTGCCGAATACTTTGCTCGTGGTCAACAACAACAACTTGGTGCTGAAACACAAATCTTGTCATTTGTCTATGGTATTTTAGCATTCTGTTCTGTCACTTTAGCCACAAGAGTTAAATCAATTGGAAACGAAAAAGTTCAATTCGTTGTTATTGCAATCCTTACATTAGTTATCATCTTGACTTATAGCTCATTGTTCACGATTTTTAGATTCAAATCACCAGGTTATCCATACCGTTTACTCGATTTATGGTCTTGATTGTATATAGCCCAGGGTAAAAGAGAACGACAGATTCAAACATCAATGTGAGAATACCAATAAAAAGTTATGTCATAGTGAAACTTATTTGATAGTGGTAGTGATTTTCGATAGCCTCTCTTCCACCATTTTCAATGTTGCTTGCACCTTAACGAGTTTCTTTTTTATTACGTTTAATCTTTCGTTTGTATTTTTCACATCAATATTAATGTCAAGTTGATCATCAAATTTCCTTAGTTCTGGGAAGAAAAGTTAATATAAAAAGAAAACTTCATAATCATCCTAAACAATCACTTACTTTCCTCCATAATCTTCAACCTAGCTATCAAAACAACTTGAGACTCGTGTAATGTTTGTAAATGATGCGATAACCCTTCTAGTGGACCACCTAGTAATGATTGAACCACCAGCTCCATCGGATGAATATCATATCTCTTAGGGGAATCCATCACATCTTCATCACGACTATTGAAGAACCTGAACTCGCTAGGATCATTGGACATTGACATGGCGTTCTTCACTTGAGTTACTATACAGAAAATGGTGACAGTCGAAGTGTTGGTTCTTTGGTTTTAAGAGCCATTCTCAAAGTTTTGGGATTATGTAATATTTGGTTCTGTTATGAAGTTTTTGTAGAATTAGTTGAAGTACAACTATCCAAAGAACATTACTAACAAATAAATCTAATACGAACAATTGAAGAAGAGAGACACAAAATGTCAAGTTTAAATGCATATTTAGAGAGTGAGTATTTTTACATTGAAGTTCTCCCTTTGCGGATCTTGATACTAACCAATTTTATTAGAAAAAATTGCAGTAATAACAACAGATGGGAAATATTTCATAGGAATACTAGAGGGCTATGATAATCTAACGAATTTGATATTGTCACAGACGTCAGAAAGAATAATATTACAGGACGAAGATAGTATAATAGAAGAATTGGGTCTTTATGTGATACGAGGAGATTTGGTATCTTGTGTTGGACTAATAGATGAAGAAATAGATAAACAGATAGATTGGACGAAAGTTAAAGGCGCACCACTACAGAAGACAAAGAAATCCATTCAGTAAGACGAAAACACAACTTTAACGATAAGAGAGATGGTTACTACATTTGGGTAAGAAAAGTTCAGAGTAAAAAAAAAAAGAAAATGAACATCACTATTGCATCTAATTATAAATCTTTGGATTTACATAGTTCTTTTCCTCACCAACTCCAATATGAGGAGGAATACCAAATTGTTTTAATTTAACGGCTAATTCTAAAAGGTAATCAATTGCTTCATTGTAGACTTTAGCCTTCCATACAGTTTCACCCCAAACGTAAATCCCGTGTCTTCTAACAATCACAGCGGTTGCATTTGGATAGTTTTTAATAGCTTGTTGTAAAGTGTCTGTTAAATCTTCTTCATGTGCCGTGTTTTCAATAATTGGGATAGTTAAAGTATCGAAGAAACTCAAATATCCAGGCTCTGTCACTTTTGGAATTGCTTTAATCTGTTCAATATTTGCAATTTTAAATTCTTTTTCATACAACAATGAAACCATAACAGCAGATTGGGAATGTGTATGTATACAAGCACCAGCACCTCTCATGGTATAAGCAGATAAGAACAGTGGTGTACAAGCTGATGGTTTGTAAATTTTCGGAGTTCTTAGATAATTCTTTGTAGCTAGATCCATAACGAACATGTTTTCAGGTAACATTCTTTCCTTTTGAACACCTGATGGGGCAATGAAGATTTTGTCACCATCTCTAATACTAATACCACCACCTGTACCAGTGACCCATCCATTATCATAAAATAATTTACATAGTTCACAAATCAAATTGGCTGGATGATTTGGATCTGAGCTTGTGATTAATTTGTCATGTGCTTCAACTGGAGCTACTTCATTGACGTTCTCGCTTGAGTGTTTGCAAGTGCAGTGTGACATGTTTTTTAGTTTATTGAGGAATTGTCACCACCTGAAACTTTGGAGATAAAGTTGTTAAATGTTGAAGTAGTCTTTGAATTAACGAATCATGAAGCACATGTTTTAATGTAATGGTTGCAAATTCGCGAAATACAGTTGTGGCTCGTCTCTTCATTGTTCAAACGTAAAACTAGGAACTATCAAAAAATAATTAGAGCTACAGAATCTGGTCTATAATTCACTAGAATGCATTGAATATGTAAAGGTGGACCTTGAATTGGATCCAAATAAATAATAATAATGTAATGCTTTTCAAAGCCCCATTTCTGAAAGAATATCCTTCGTAACTGGTCTGTTTCGAATAAGTCTGGATTCAATAATTGGCTTAACTCTTGACATTTTAGCATTGGATTCTATATTAGTGTCTTCTAGACTCGGAGGAGTAACAAATGAATATAAAGTATCAGCTTTAGATGGTAAGTCATAAAACCATCCTCTAGTGTCTAGAATATTCATAAATGCATTAATAGTTTTCAAATTCTGTAAAGTCCGTTTTGAACCAACAATAATCAATTTTGATTTGGCCCTTGTGATGGCAACATTAACTCTTCTCCATTCTTTCAATAAACTACCGGCATCGTTTCTGTCATTTGATTTAACCAACGAAATAATAACACAGTCTTTATCACGTCCTTGAAATTGATCAGCTGTAAGCATTTCAATGTCTTCTCTTTCACTGAACTTTCTGTAAAACAAACGTAGTTGAGCTCTATAAAAAGACATAACACCAATACTTGATTGAGGTACACCACATAGTAACATCGCTTCAACAATCTGATAAACAATTTCAGCTTCTTTAACATTCTCAATGTTCTCCTTTGATGCAGATTCGGTACAATCACCAACTGTATCATGATTCAGAAACAAAACTTTCTTATTCTCATCCAAAATATTTTCAATCCAACGATCATTAGGAGCTAAATCATCGGAAAATGTTCCTTTCAAGTTCTCCAGTTGAGGAATTCTCAATTTTTGGTTTGCAACTTCATCCGATCCACATTTTAACCTTCCTTCATAAATAATAGTGTTTGATAATAACATGATATCACTGCACATTCTATATTGGTGTGCCAAATCAACAACTGATTCTGGAAATTTTTCACTCAATGTTTTGAATAAGCTCTTGGAAAGCCCAGCTCTTGCATCTGAATTCACAATTAATGGTGGTAATTGGTAATGGTCACCAACCAAAATGAATTTATCACAGAAACCTAATGGACCAAGACAAACAGGCATTGAAACTTGAGAAGACTCATCAACAATACAGTAATCAAAAGTTCTTCTTTTGAGAACCCAGTCATTAATACCCAAACAAGTGGTTGCAACTACCGGTGGGTCCAAATATGCCTTGTCTAAATCATTTTTGGTTTTGATGTCCTTCTGAAGCGGTGAAAATTGCTTAATCTCAGGATGAATCCGTGAAGTGCTACCTAATCTCACTATACCAAAATCTTCATCTAGAAGCTTCAGTAAGATATTATCAACAGCTGAATGGGTATACGATGTAAGAAGAATTGTTTTATTCTGACTAACCAATGACTTGATAATCTGCGCAATAACTGTAGTCTTACCAGTACCTGGCATACCAAGAATTAATGTATAATCATTTGCAGAAAATACTTTATCGAAAGCCTTAATTTGGTCATTATTGAATGAATGATTTTCTGGTAAGCTATAAGGAATTGGTTCATCTTTAAATGATGGCTTTCTTTCTTCAACTATTAACTCTCTTCTTACTTGGTCACCATCTTTAACAAACAAGTTTAATAAATTGGTTCTTGCTGATTTCATACCGTGAAACATTTCATCTTTATCAATCCTATAAGTCACAGTATCATTGGCTTTTCCATCAGCACCCATAGGTTTCAATACGGTTTGATATGTTTGATTATTCTCAATGTTAAAATCATTCAATCTAATATTGTTATTCTTCAATCTTCTATCAGTGGAAATGATCACTTCATTTGCTCTAACAGTAATAACCCAACCTGAACATAAAGCAAAATGACCAGATTCGTCACTAACGATAATTTTATCATGTTTGGCAAGTTGAGTGGCATTCAATGGTTGACCTTGGCCTTTTCTTTCGAAAGTATAAAAATACTTTTTATTCTCTTCCTGTTCCTCCCCTATAGCGTTCTTGATTATCAAACCGCTCAAACATTTACCTGAAGTTTTCTCCCTAGTTGGGCCATCTACTAAGAACAAGTTTCTTTTAACTAAGTTGATTGAACCTTCTTCTTTAGTGATCAAGTCGTCCCAATAGTTAAAGAAAATTTTGTGTTTTTCATCTTTTAAATGACCTGTCAAATCGTCATACACATTTTCTTTCAAGCCACTATCTATAGCTTCACCGTCTTCCATTAACTTATTATATGTCATACATTCTGAGATCACAAAACAGTAATCACATTCTGATGATCTTTTAAGATCAGGCAAAGTTCTTAAGCCTTCTTTCATATACTTTGATAAAAGATTTCTGCACATCACCAAATCTTTCAATTGTCTTTCATCAATCTCGTATTTAGTAGTTTCCTTAAGTTTGGTGTAAACAAGCATAAAGAATCCTACATCCATGTCATACCTATCTTTCAATAATAAGGTATAAAGTGATGCTTGTGTAGCATGTGAAAGTTGTGCCCTACCACCTGATTTTAATTCTAATGGTGCTATAAACTTACCGTCTTTTTTAGATTTCTGTAAGTTTGCTTCTATAGTGACATCGATTAAACCCCGAAGACCATATATTGGTGACCAAATATTTTCCTCAATATCCAAAATGTTACTTGTTGAAAACAATGGCTGTTCTCTTTTCCCTGAGACTCGAATTGTTGACTTCGCAGTAGGAGAACTGCTGACATAAGTTTTAAACCATGTTTGAATATATGGAATGTGTAAATTAACTTCTTCACGGATGCTCTCTTTTGTTTGATTAATCACCAAAATGTCTAGAATGTTATATTCTAATAATTCTTCAAGTTCCGTTTGTAAAAACTCTATTGAACATTGATCTTCGCGTAAAGATGCTTGAAACAAACCATGAACAATATCACCAACAATTAAGGGGATATTAGAGTCACCTCTGAACTCAAGTTTAGTTTTTAAGACTGATCTTCTATAACAATTAATTGTATCACCGATTAAAGTAGCTGATAAGAGTAAATCCGGATTCCAAATCAATAAATTATCACTTTCTTTATCCACAAGTTTGTGATTACTACCAACGATATGAATTACATCATTAGCCTCAATATCTAATCTTACCCAGGGATCTCTAATCACTACGTTTGTTGTAACACCATCTGCATCAATTGTTGTCAGTATCTTTTGTTCACGCTTAACTTTACCTTGCATATAAAATGTTTTCAAAACATTCATCACTTGTAATCTTTTGACACCTTCTCTTCGGACAGCACACTTGGCTTGATTTTCGGTATTTACTTTAAAATGTTCACGCCTTAGATCAGTCTCATCAATATCCTTTTTGAAAATTTTCGAGCCTTCAAAATCAACTTTTTTAATTCTTTCTTCTTGAGTGGTAAGCATAGGTAATTGGGGTACTGGGGTTTGAGTTGGAGCTTGACTTAACTTTTTATCCAGCATTTGATCAAATTCATCATCATCCATATCATCGAAGTCATCTTCATCGTCATCCTTGGGTTCACCTAGTGGTGTATCTTCTTTGATTTGATTTTGGGAAAGTCCTTCAGTAATAGTCTTTACATCTTCAGTATCATCATTACTATTTCTATTCACTTTTTCTTGTTCAGCGGGATCAACTTTGGTAGCTTCAATTTGTGTTTTCTTATCCAAAAGTTTATCAACATCATCCATAAAACTATCACTAAAATCTTCACTTAAGAAATCACTTGAGTCAAAGTCTAGCTTTCTAGTACCTTCTTGGTTCACTTGTGGTAAAGGTGTAAAATCCATATCCTTCAGTATTGTTTTCTTATCTGTATCCGTGAGTTCATTGTTATATTCTTCACTCGATATATTAGGTTTAAACCCACTTTCCACTGCACTTATTAAACTTGTAATATCCCTTCTCCTTATAGTATCATCACCTCGAGCACATGGAGTGCCGTTAAATGATTTTGTTGATAAAACCTTGGATTTGTCAGTATCTTGTTTCTTAGAGCTATTATATGCTGGGAAACTTTCACTCTTTGGTTTAAATTTTATTGCAGTTGGAGATCTTTGTGATGCAAAATTCTCATAAACCATAGCTTGGTATTTATTAGATAATCCGTTAATCGGATCTATTTTCAATTCTGATGTAAGAGGTGATGATGGTGGATCTTTTTTCTTATCACTTCTACTGGCTGAATCTTGAGCTTGCTTTCTCTGTTTTGGAGTTGGGGCCCAAAAGACATGATCATCTGAGCTATGATTATCTGTCCGTACTATCTCTCTTGGTGGTTTGATTACTGGTGAAGTTGGTTCCTTATTGGGTATATTTGGATCATGTTTAATTTGTTTCAATGGGGTTGATGAGCTTAGGTTATTAGCTGGGGCAAATACATATTTTGTCTTAACACGAGCTGTAGTGGCGCCTTCGTTCTCCTTCTGCCTGTCATCTTTCCTCTTCTTGTCATACTGGCTCTTCTTTGGTGAGACCACCTGGTTGGCATCACGCTTTCTATGAGACATGGGCCATTGCTTTGCTAGTAATAGCTTCTTTATTTACTTTCAAAGAGCATCATCTTTTTGTTTTTGTGATCTGTAAAATTCGTAACCGCGTTTCTCTTACACGTGACCTTTCTTGTCACCTGACTGTGAAGATGATTTTCGCGTTTTCGCGTAATTATTCGCAGAAAGTTGCTGCGGTAAAGATGGACCATGTTAATTTGATCTGATGAACCGATAGACAGCATTTATAAACTATAACTACTTTAACTGAGTTGCTCTAAACCATAGTGGCGAGCTTTTCCATTGTTAATGATGTCGATATGTCAGAATGTGTCGAACCCCCGTAGTTTCTCTTTATACACCCGTAGTAAGTCTGAAATTGTAGTTCTAATCGGTGGCCTTCATAACTCAACTTTCTTCAACCCCAATTAATTGATTCTGCAAAATCGAAATCCCAATAAGTCTGTTAATATCCATCGAGCTGTTCATTGATTAACCTGAATGCATGTTCGGTGTAATTTAAACTTATGGTTGTGTCAAACACTTTTCTGGCTTCTGCGTCAGTGGTCAACAATCACTTGTCGTTCGGCCAAAATTGGAATTTGATAACTTCACCGAACTCTTTAACAATTTCCGCTAAATAGATCTTGATCATCTTGGTTGGAAAATAGTAAAAAGGTAATCGCATATCCTTCATCTCTTATCATTTGGTCTTGTTTTTATTTTAGCTTGTCATAGTCCTTGTCACACATCACATACATATATTTCACCATGCCGGAACAAGTTGTATTAGACGCCAACAGCACTTCATTCTTATCACCAGCTTACAAAAGTAATGGCCATGTATTCACTTCAGGTCAGGTTGGTAATGATCCAACAACTGGTGAATTTCCAAATTGTGTTAAGAAACAAACTGAATTTGCTATTCAAAATGCTGAAAAAGTTTTAAAAGCTGCTGGTACAACTTTAGACAAAGCTTTAAAAGTTTTATTATTCATTAGTGATGCTTCTGATGCCGCTGCTGTTAATGAAGTTTACACTAAATACTTCACCAACAAACCGGCTAGATCTTGTATCATTGTCGGTTTCCCAAACAAAGCTATTAAAGTTGAGTTGGAGGTCGTTGCTGAATATCAACAAATTTTAGGAAAATTATGAATAGACTAGAGGTTACAGTTTTCAATAAATAATATTCGTTAATTAGTTTAAACAATTTAGTTCAACACAATACATGTAAACAACCTTATCTTATCGATTCTCATAGATCTTTCTACCAGCAAATCCCTTAAAAGAACACAGTTTGTGTTGCTTTCTTTTTACATATTCCTGGGGATTGTATCGACCTAATAATTCACAACTTATATAACATTTCCCGCATAACAATCCTAATCCATTAATGTTTCTCCAGATTGACTTTTAAGCCTTGAATAAGCAATAAAATGGTATGATATCTCATTTAAAAAATCAGATAATTCCCCAAACATATTGACGATATCATCTTCAAGTTTATCAACATCAATAAACAACTCTAAAATAGAAGGAACTAACGATTTTGATTGTAAAATCAGCTGCAATAATTCTTTTTCATTAGTTTGGATATGTGACTCAATTCTGTTTGCTAATTTCTCGGAAACATCCTTGAAACTATCAATGTTTTTCAAAAACCCTTGATACCTGCTATTATAAACCAAATCAATACCTAGAATCAACGAATCAGATTCAGGTACAGAATCTTGATTTGAAATATCATGCTTCAACATCTTCCATGCAGAGACATAATCTTCATTGGCATTGTTCAATATAGTTTCAAGTTTTGGAGCCACTGAGTTGAATAGCTTTACAAGCATTTGAACATCAATTAGTTCATTCTCATCTTCAAGAATATCTTTGTACTTGACACCAGGTGGAACCACCACAGACATTTTCAAGCCGTGACTAACAGCTTCACTTGTCACTTGTTCCTAGGCTGACCTAAAAAACAGCTTGTAGATGTATCTAGGTCTGTATTCTTTTGTGTCTAAATATCAAATATCCCATAGACTGGGCTATCAGGTATGCTTTCAATATCCGAGGCTATTCTATCACATGACATGCGCTCGGAGGTAATGCAGAAGCTGATTACTTCTTCAAAACAGCTGCCGTGATGTGAGACAGGTTCTATTATCATCAACAAGTCTTACTGCGCTGAGAAAGATTAAAGGGACCATTGGTACAAAATGATTCATTCAGTATTAATATGTGTGTATTTATGATGTATCTTCCTTCGAAGAAAAGCAATTCGAAAAATGACTAACTTAAACAGTTAACAATGATTGTCTTCCACGTTTAATGAAATTCTATACACCAGTAGTAAGTTATCTTAGTTGGTTTATCAAGTGGAATATACTAACATTCATTCCTAGGACATTGAGACACAGGTGCTTCTTTTACGTCAAGTCTATCAACTGGTGAATCAACGTCATGCTAACCAATCTTCATTCTTAACACCCCCACCATTATTAGAAGGTATTGATGATATCAAAGTCATCTATAGACATTATGCAACATTATATTTCGTTTTCATAGTGGATGATCAAGAAAGTGAATTAGGTATACTGGATCTAATTCAGGTGTTTGTACAAAGTTTAGATAAATGTTTTGAAAATGTTTGCGAATTGGATTTAGTTTTCGGATGGCAGGTGTTACAAACAGTGTTGGAGTAAGTGCTCAAAATTAACTTTTGAATTTATTTATAATGCTAACATATATGTCTTTCTTTTAGAGAGATAGTACAGGGTGGATTGGTAATTGAAACGAATATAACAAATATTGTGAAGGTAAGTATCATGACAAACTTTGTCTTGAGATCAGTATACTAACACCCCGAAAGGCTGTTGATGAAGCTAATCAAGAGAAAAACTACAGCATATCGGCAAGTTCAGCATTAAGCAATGCAACAAGTGCCCTATCAGCAATAGCTAGAGAAAGTAGATTGGGATGGCCTGGTCGTTGAATATTTTTTCAATAAAACCTATATTTCTATCTTAAAATTTGCATACATAGTAATCAAAAAAAGTTACATTAGTTATTTTATTAATATACAATGGAACCGGTCTTAAAAATATTTACAAGACACCGTGTAGCTAGTTTAACATCCTCTGAAAATACATTTGATGAAGTGAAATACATTGGCTTCTACTCATCTCCATCTAAACCATGATTTTTTCTTTATTTGATCATCAGTTTCTTGTTTAGTTTTTAGCTGTGCCTCCTCTAATTCAGATCTTATTCTTTCTAATTCTTCAAGTTGTTTCTTTTCTGCCATATCTTTTTCATATTTTTGTTTAACATCAATCAATTGTTCACCGTGATGTTCAAATGGAGATTTTATTGGACCAGTTTTCCAAATTGGATCATTTGAAGCAGCAGTTTTCTGTACAATCTTCATAAGCTCTTCTTGTTCTCTTCTTCTTAAACCTTTTTCTTTCTCATATTGTGCTCTTAATTCTGGTGATAATCTCTTGACTAACTCTTCATCTGTTGGAACAATATTATAGTAAAGTAGGAAACCAACCCCAACAATACCTGCCCCGACGGCATAGACTCTTGCCCAACGATACCACAAAGGTTTTTCCATCTTGAAATTCTAAATTAAAGAAAAATGAATGAAGTTAAAATATCAACCTTATCACTTCCTTTGTTATTCACTACTGTGATATTTGCTAAAGCCAATCGTTTTCATTTTTTTTGCGGTGTGGTAATCAAATTCGGTATTCGCACTCTGTGAGAGGCTAAAATTTATACCAAAAAAGCTACGAAAAAATGACAATGTTTGACATATAAATATCGGCCATATTATTTCGTTACTATTTAAATGTAATTTTTATTAATATTAGTTCTATGTGATATGATGCTAAGAAAAGAGCAGATTATTGTTTTGAAAAAAAAAAGGACATAAAAAGCAAGGCATAATCAAAATTTATTTAATTGAAAAATTCTTTCCACAAGTACGGGGTGAAGACAGCGATGGCAGTAAATAACACAGTAAACATTTGAATGATTGATAGAGGTAATAACAGTAGTCCGTTATCTGCAAAGTTACAGCCAATGGAGTAAAATGCAACTTTGAAGAAAACCCAAGTAAGTAAGTATGGTTTTGGTAATAATCCACTTAAGAATCCCACTGGTAGTTTAACACAATCACCACCTCTTTGGAAATATTTGAAACAGCCTCTTTGTAAAATCTTCAAGTTTGTACTATTAGCAGCAAATAAAGCAAATAAGGCAATTGATAAAATATTAATAACAGCATCTAAATTTTTTCTTTCATAATGGAATTCTAAAAGTGCTTCACTGACAGCTTCACGATCTGAAAGATTTTTAATTTTTTCAAATAATCTAAGCACGATAACTGTATCACCTAAACCAACACTCATTCCACCACCAGTTAATGGATGTCTCATATTAAGAGCATCACCAATAACCAATAAACCCGGTATATCATTTTGTTTTGCAGGTAAGTATGAATTTGGGTGTGTTTTAATTTGGTCATTTAAGGCTTCTTTAAAAGATGGATGTAAAGATTTTGGAATATGTGGTAGTAATTCTTTTAGGTACCCTTTAACATCTCTTGGTGGTTTGGCACCATTATAGGCACACAACACTCTTGTATCAGTTGGAGTGATTTGATAAACGAGAACTGGGAAAAAATCTGGACCAACAATAACATGACCGGTATTTTTAACTGGCATCTCTGCATTCTTTAGCTTTAAGGCAATGAAATGTGAACTAACTGTTGGAACGTGAGATTCTGACAAAGTTTTTCTATATTTTGAGAAAATACCATCACATAATACAGTAAGTGAAGCTCTATATTCTTTTTTTTCACCACTTGGTAATGTAACTTTAACACCTTGAACACCGGTTTCATCTTTTATTATACCAGTAACTGTAGCTTCTAATGGAGTTATTAAACTTTCATTTTTTGCAATATTCCTTAAGTTTGTGATATATCTACCATGTTCAAATGAAACACCTAATTCTTTTTCACCGTCTTCAAATGCCTTTGCTGATAATGTTGAGTCATCAATAACTTTATCATTACCATCAAATACACAATGTTTAATAGGTTGATTTGCAGGAATGTCAGCTTTATAAGGATAGGGTATATCAACTTTTTCACCACCATAAAACACAGTATAACCAGTTTCTGGAATTGCATCAATGTTGTTAATAGCTTGAATCATACCTAAAGATCTCAACGCTCTTAAACCAACAGGTTGCATTAATTCACCAACAATTCTATCAGGTTCTCTCCAATCTCTCTCAACAAGTAGGACCTTGCGTCCCTGTCTTGCTAACCCAACGGCTATAGCTGGTCCTATAGCACCTGCCCCAACGACAATAGCTTCGTACTCAGTAGTGGTAGTCATCAATATTTCTATCTTCTTTCACTTTTTTTTTTATTCAGCTTTTGACCTTTGTTTAAACGTATTCAGTTTTGGACAATGAATAAACAATTTTTTCTCTTCAGTATTGGAGTCCAGAAAACTAATCAGCTATATAAGTGAATGATGGTAGTCAACTGATAATTTTGGAAAGAACGAGTGAGTAGAAAACTTGAAGAGATTCACGGGGCGTGGTTTTATAACCCTTTTAAATTTTGGCGTATAGTTCATTTTTTAGTTACGATGTTACGAAATTACGATGGTTCGATCAAGATTTAACGGTTCTGCTGACATAAGCAGAAGCTATACGAAAACTCATCTCACAACTGTGTCATCTGAGGGCTATTGTGCAGCAGAATTACAATAAATTTGGGCTGAGCGTGACAGCATAGAAGTGGTCTTAAACTTTTACTAGTTTTCATGTTCAAGGTTGAACTTCAAATGCTTAGTGGTGGTTGTAAAGCTGAGCTTCATATGAATTTTCCACTTTCAAACGTGGCCCATTATTACAGAGTAATTAAAAGAGCTCAATTTGTGGTTTCGAGTTCTTTGTAAAAATGAACAACAAACAGTCGAAGACACCTTTCAAGTAGCAGCTATGAGGCTATCGTATTAAAAGTATCATTCACCTCTTCTCATCATATGCACTTCATTATTCTAAGCTCCATCTCATGAATAATTACACTTAACTCTGGTGCTTATCTAATGAGATATTCCATTGAAATCCGGTCGTTATTATCTTGTTGTCCCTCGGAACATCCTCACACAGGATTTTTGGCGTACCAATTGTTTTTGTTTACACTTCAAGACTAGAAACATGATTTGGAAAGTTGTAATTAGTTCAAACTTAGTTATTGAATGGATAGAAGATGCCACCTAAAGCTAAAAAATTACTAGAAGGTTCAAATGAACGTACTGATACTTTTTATGGGGCCCAATTATCAAGATCAAAAGATGTGTTAGAATGGCCATATAAGACACCTTCACCAGAATTTATGGGTAAATCTGGTTTCTATTTCACACCAACGAAGAAGCTAACGGATCGTGTTACATGTTATTATTGTAAAACCACTCAGTGCAATTGGAGAGATGTCAAAGACCCTACATCATATCATTTAGAACATAATAAAGAATGTTCATTTTCAAAATTACTACACCTGTCCAAAGAGAGATCAACTAATCCAGAATTTGATTGGTCAAAAGTTGAACAATTTAAAGAACCATTATCCGAAGAAGCTATTGAAATTAGACAAGAAACATTTGGTAAAAATTGGCCGCATGATAAAGTCACTGGTTCCAACGCTACATCAAAGAATATGGTTAATGCTGGGTTCTATTATTCACCAATGGATACGGGGGATGATTTAGCTATATGTGTTTATTGTGGTGTATCATTAGAAGGTTGGGAGTATGATGATGACCCATTATTTGAACATCAGAAAAGATCAAAAGGCTGCTATTTCTTAGAGCAACTAGAATCCAAGAAATCTATCAAAAGATCAAGTGCAATTGCTGTCATCGAAGAAGAGGAAGAACAAGAGGAAGAAAAAACATCCATTGAAGCTCCATATGGTAGTGATATAACCGGACCGAACGGTCGCTCACTGAGACCTAAGCGTAAGAGAAAGGTGTTCAAAGAACTGAGCTCTGATGACTCCATTATAGACGATGAAAAAGATAAAAGTTTTGGTATCACGGCAAATGAAGAAGAATTAAGCGACGAACCTTATGCTGAAGAATCAGAGAACAAACCTTCTAATTCAGCCACGGTAAACAAGAAGGGTTTACAGGCTAAGCGTTCAACCTCTCCACAAAAAAAATCCAAAATCCTTGATAGCTCTTTTGAGCATGATATGTTTTCTACGAATAAGTCTCAAAACCTTGAACTTCCACCACTCTCCAAAATGTCATCTATTTCCCCCGAAAGGAAGAATAAAAATGAATCGCTCAACAATGTGCCTAAAGATGCTAATAATGAAAATAAATCGGTTCAAGGCAAAACTAAGGATCATTCACAATCACCAGTTCGCACATCATTGAAATCAGCATTAGCAGACATCACTAACATTTCAAAGAAACAATCCAATTCACCAAGAAAACGATCGGAGGTAGTGGAATCTGAAGAATCAGAAGAGGAAAATTCAATCATATTGATAAATAATAGCAAAGACAATATCTCACGGGACTCAACTGAGAAAGAAGAGTCGATGAAATCTGCTAGAGAAGAGCAATCATTTGAACCAAAGAATGAAAACCCTGTGAAGGAAGCGCTGGCCGAACAATCACCAAATATAAGAGAAGAACAAGATAATGTGATTCAAAAGAAACCATTTCCAGATTTGACTCGTTCTTTCAGTAATGAACACTCCAAGCAAATTCACGATTCCACTATTCATGAAATTGAAAAGAGTAAAGATCAAGACTCCAACATTAAAAGCTCACAAACTGAAGCTAAATCTGACAGCAAGACTATACTTCAATCAATATCCAGACTATTCAAAAGCCCACAGTTACAAAGAAGTCGAAGTCCCTTTTTAGATAATACATTCCAGGATGCATCTGATCAAATTATTGAAGAAAAAGAACCTGTTGTTTTAGCCAATGATACTCCAATTGAAGAATCAACTGATCATCAAATTGAACTGGGAAGAGAGACCAAAGATGAACCTATACAACAATCATCAGCACAGAAAGAAGTGAAGGATGAAGATAGTATATTGAAAGATTTAGAGAAATCCCAAAGGTATGAATCCTCAGAAGATGAAAATGAAGATTCAGAAGCTGATTATCAAAGTATAGAAGATGAACCTTCAAATTATTGGACACCGACAGACACGAATTTATTGTTTAAAAAATTAGAACCCTTGGAAACTGCAAAGAATTATATAAGAGAAATTAAAGATCTAGAATATGAGCTTAATAATGATATAGATGGTCGTATTTCATATTTCATAAATGAAATGCCTGAAAATGAATTAGAAATGACAATAAGTGAATGGATTACACATTCTGCGGAACAGGGAAAGAAGCATCTAAAAGAAACTTGTACATTCATGCTTGAACAATTTGATCAAGAATCTGAAAGAGCTTTACAAAAATTAAAACAACTTCCTACAGAATGATTAAATAGAAATAAAAGAGGCATATGCATTATAAATAAAACGGGGAATTTTAGGTAGATACAGAAGACCCGTAGGCCAGTGTACTACCACTTATGCGTTATCATTAATATTAATTTTGATTCCCTAAAACAAATGAAAAGAAAAAGCAGACATAAAGTAAACAAAAAGAAAATCAAATAAACGTTTTGTAATTATCCAGCTACTCTGATTCATCCATTATTTCGTCTTCATCGGCGGCTTCACCTCCAGTAGCTTGCGCATCCGCAGCCATAGGAGTATCTGGAGTGTGTGCTACTCTGTTTACTGGAACAGCTTGAGCAAACAGTTCGTTCAATCTCTGCAGTTGTTCCCTTTGTACAGTTGGATTCAACATCGCCAACTCGTTATTATGAATCGCCAATTGAATAGCGGCAGACTGTGACAGATGCATATTTTGTGGAACCAGGAACAGCCTAGTCATGTAATCTCTTAATAGTTTGACACCTTGGCCAGAGAAAACACAAAATAAACTCTTTTGATGGGCTGTAAAATCTGCTGGGGGTGAACGACAAAATTGAGTGATATCCTGTCTCAAAAAAGAAGCAATACCAGTCAATGATAAATGCGTCAATCGTGGGCAAGATTGTAGAAGTTGATAAATTGGGTAGAGCCCAATGTTAGTACAATATGATAAATGCACTCTTTCCAATGTATCATCATAACCACGACGTTGAATTAGAGATAAAAGACCTGCATCGTTGATATTTGCACATTTAACTAACCCAATTCTTCTTAATCTTGGTAGTTGAGCTAGTTCCACCAAACTAGCATTGGTTAATTGTGCACAACATGCCAAATCAATATATTGTAGACGATGACAATTCTTGATCAAAGTTGAAACACCGAAATCTGTAATATTACTGCAATGACCCAAATGAATATAATGTAAACTTTTCCCTAATTGTGCCAACGCTCTGAGAGATGAATCGGTGATATTCAGACACTTTGATAACACCACATTTCTTAAACGAGGAGCACATTGAACAATTCTTTCCACGCTTCTATCCGTAATTCTCTGACACCCCGTAAAATCAATAATTCTTAAACGCTCAAAGTATATGTCTTCTGGCATACTTCTAAATAAGTTATCTGACACGTTTGCATTATGAGATATTCTGAACTCTCTCAATTGTTCTAATTCTTGAAATAACAATTGCAACGCATAATCTGTGATATTTGGGCAATTATGAACATCGACCTCAATCAAAAATTTACAACTCGTACTCAGTTGTGCTATTGATTCATCTGTTACATTTTCACAATCCGATATTTTAACCCTTTTGAGCATCGGACAAGAGTGGATAATTTTGAGTAATGTATCATTGGTAACTTCTGGGCATCCTGGAGCATATAATCCCTGTAATCTTGGACAGTTATCAGCTAGAGCAACAAGAATATCATCTGTTATATCTCGAACACCAGTCATATCTATAGATTGTAACTTCTCACATCCTTGCAAAATCTGGACAATTGGTTTATGTGATAATTTTGAACAATTAACTAAAGTCAGCCTTTCCAAATTTGTTGATCCAGCAAATAAACCCAAAAAGTCATCCTTTACTTTGTCATAAACAAAAGAAAGATTTAGTCTCCTGATGAAGAGTCTGTAATCCCAATAAGTAGCTGACCTATCCATCTTCATCACTTCATAAATCCCCATGAGCGAACGTTCATCCATCAATGAAGGTCGAAACCATATCAACTCTACAATCAAGTTTGCCCAGCGCTTACATACCAGTAACAATGGTACCAACTCTGGTTTATGGGAAATGTTTGCGAAGATCAATAATAAAACTTCTGGTGGTATTTCATGGATAGAACTGTCATTGTATGAATTGCCATTTTGGGAACGATCATAACTACTCAAATTATTGCAATCTCGTATTGTGAAGTCTGAACTATCTGATTCCATATTGTAATCATCCATTTCATGCGATACCAACTGATGTCTTGTTCCTCTTTGGGCGTCTATTCCTTTAACTCTTCTAGAAAGAGATGACACCGAAGATGATGCTGGTGAGTTTTCTCGTTCACTCTCCATCTGTATTGTAAGAGGTGAAACTGTAGTCTGTATTGAGCTAAAATGAAATCACAACACTAGTGGAGGGAGCTTGTACGTTGAAGGGAATGGTCTCCGAATTGAATTGTAGTTAGGGTGAAGTTGATGGTTTTCAAGAGGCAATTCCTGTATAAACCGTGCTCTTGATCAATAAAGTCTCACTCAACGAGAATATATGAATCAGCTCAAAAGATCAAAATGATTCCTGACTGTGACGTAAATATTAAAAGCACCAACAATCAAGATACGTGTGACTTTTAATCAACGCGATCTCTGATCTCTTAATTATAGAATTTCTGTCCTCTCTAGTCTGAAATAGCTGTTCTTGTTCTAATCGTGAGCTCCATCATTTTACAAAAACAAATTTCTCTACACATAATCAGCCAAAACGGGATTTTGCCCAGTTCCGACTATTTTGAAAATGGAACAAAAAATTTAGCACGCGATTGATTTTTATAGTGGGCCGGAATTAAACAAACACCACCAGAGACATCAACTGCTTCAACTACAACTCCAACTGTGGCTAAAGAGACTGAAGATTATTTATTATATATAACTGGGGTATGAGGCAAAAGCCCAATGTATTGTACATAAAAGTTAGACATTATTTTCGTGACAAACACAAACAGAATGAGTAAAAGAAACTGCATCATAATCATCATCATTATTCATTCAACTAGTAATTGACTAATTAAAATTGAGCAGCACCATACCCATATTGTGGGTGTTGTTGTTGGTATATAGATCTATCGTTAGGCATGTTGTTGTATTGGTTAATAACGAATGGGTCTTCAAATCCAGACATTGTTTGTTGAGGAATTAGAGCAGGAACTGGTGGTCTACCATATTGTCCGCCATTATTAAACCCACCAAGGTTTTCACCTCCATAATACCCATTTCCTTGAACTGTTTGCTGGTGGTTTTGTTGTTGTGATGTTAAATATGGCGGTTGGTAAAAATCACCCATCATTTGTTGTTGAGGCATTGTTTGTTGTTGTTGATCATCATAATATACTTGATGTGTAGACATAAATGACGAAACTTGTGGTGGTGAAATCAACGATTGGTGTGGTTGATTTCTATACCCATTTGGCGTAGGACGTCTATTATAGACATTTTGAGGTGAACTTTTATTTTGTCTTCCCTTTCGACCATTTGAGCCACCATTTGAATGTGATCTATTATGTCTATTACCATCAGCTCTATTAGTCAATCCAACTTCATCCATTAATCTTTTATAACCTTGGTAAGAACTAACATTTAATTCTAACAACACTCTGCGAACTTGTGAAACCAAATGTTGACGAACATCTGATTCTAATAATGGATTTGAGATAACCTTAAATATGAATGTAGCACCATGGACATTATCATGTAATATTTGTTCCAAAATTTCAGGTGGTCTTGGAACTTCACTAGTGTTAACACCATCTTCTACAGTACCACTAGTACCAATACCATTTTCAGTTTCTGATGTAGGTTTAACCGGGCCGAAAATTGCATTCAAAATCATATTCTTAGCATCACCTTCACCACGATGATTTAAAATTTTCAAAACTGTTAAACTAGCTAATTTATGAGTGCATAACTGAGCTAAATGTGGAATCAATCTTGGTGCTAATAAGACATGTCTATTTGGTAAAGTACATGTATCCAAAAACCAAGTTATTAATAAAGCAGCATTTTGATTGATAGCTAAATGTTCAGCATGTAAAATAATAGCGGCAGAAATCAAAGCAGTCTGTTCCATTGAAGCTTCATGGCTTTCTAAACATGCTCTAACGGCTCTCGCACCAAACCTATTTTGTGCAATATCCCAAAATTTAGCTAAAATCACTTCAAATATGAAATCATTCCATGGAGACCCAAATTTTAAAGAGCACTGAATCACATAGTTACCAAATTGATCATTGAATAATGGGACACAGTATGGTTTCAAACTATTTGCGACAACAACTTTTTGAATTGGCGTATCTGCAACTGTAATCATTTTTTGTGCAGACCAAGTACCATTTTTGTGAATACCCATTTGGGCTAAAAATGGAGAGACTTCTTTCAACATTATATATTTTATAGATTCTGAAGAGAATTCAAATAATTTTTGCACAATTGTATTACCCAAGTAATCACTAGCCAATTCAGGTAATTCATCAAGCATTGCAATTGATAATTCTTCAATATCAAATTGTGAAAGTGAATTTGCTTCAATCAACTTCCTAGTTTCTCTTAATTTTGGTGCATCATATTCCCTTGTAGGTAATGGATCTGGTAATGGCCCGAAATCATTATCGACACCTTTATATTCTAATGCATGATTTATAATGCTTTCGATTGTACCATCAACAGCTTTAACACCTAATTTTGTAACAGCGTCATGAATATCAGGAACCATCTCAATCAATTTTTTTGGTTGTTCACTTATAGTAGCTGGCGGGACGTATGAAGGTTCATCATGTTGTGGTTGAACATGAGATTGAGGTGGTTGCGGTTGTTGATTAATTTGAGGTTGAGAAGAAGCTTGAAGTTGTTCATCATTGATAACAACTGAAGGTTGTGGATGAGATTGTAATAATTTAGCGAAACCAACCAAACAAGCGAAACCTGGCATTAATTCTTGATGATTTAATTGAGCTTTAGCTTGCATTGCAGAATCAATTGAATCTAACTCGACAATAGCATTTTCATTGCCCTTTAGGATTCTAACACTGATAATCTTACCAAATTTAACCAATAAATTAGCCAATGATAATGGAGATACGGCTTGTGCAGGTAAATTTGATAAAAATAAGGTATTGGTAGGACCTAATGAAGGATCCTGATAAGTTGTTGTCCAGTTCAAAAATCTTGGATCGATATCATCTAATAACAATGGTTGATCTTTCACAAATGAATATTGTGACATTGGTAGCTGGTTTGATGTAGATGATGATCTACTTTCTTCGTATTCCGGGGTTTCAAAAATTGAATTTGAAGCTAAATTGTATTGTATTGGTAATGAAGACTCAACACCATTCTGAAAAGTTTGAGCTCTTGGTCTACTTCCAAAATCATTGATGAAGTGTTGATCGTTTGAAACCATAGAATGTTGTTGTTGTTGCTGTTGTGCTTGTTGATGATGGTGACGATGTTGTTGTTGTTGCATGACTTTTTCTTCTTCTAATGTTAGATAATTCTGCAAATAAAAGTTTGTTGAATGTTCATTTAACAAAGCATTATTAGTAGAGTAAGCTCTAGCTCTATTAATATCAACTCTGGTAACGTCATCATCCAAATATTGAGGCTGTTGTTGTTGTTGCTGTGAAGCAGCAGCTGGTGGAGCTAGTACTGGTGCTTGAGTTTGAAATTGTGATTTTGTTGGAGATAATGATAATATTGAAGCGGCAGTCGATCCTGGAAAATCTCTAATTGGAGATCCGGCTGAACCATCTGGCATGAAATTGACAGATGCTAATGAAGAAACTTGTGGCGCTGCAGTGGCACTTGAAGCTTGATGATTTGAAGATTGATCATTATTACTCCATATTGAATTCGATTCGGATAACCCCAATAATGAACCAGAACGTAATCTTGGGCGATTTGGGCCACTTGAAGCTGGATTTGTAGTATTATTATTAGTTGTTGAACTCGTGAATGCATTATTCACACTTGATGATGGGTTTGAAATTGATAATGTTTCTAAATTTAAAGAATTTGGATCGTATGGATTAAATGATGGTGACAATGCAGAAGAACTTGTAGCTGGTGGAGTTTGTTGTAATGATGGAGTTAAAGTATTCGAATTGAATCTTGAGGGAAGTGTACCAGCTCTTGTACGAGTTCTGAAGCTTCCCAGGTTACTTGTACCTGAACTGCTTTGTTGTTGAGGTGGTTGTGAAAGCAATTGATCACTTAAGATTGAATTTGGAGATAATGAACGTTGAGGAGATAATGAAGTGAATGATTGGTCCAATCCATCACTTGGAACGGATAGAAAGGACTGAGCGTCCTGATTGGAGTTGGAGCTGTTCATTTGGATATCTCTAAAATTCTATGCTTCTTTGGCTTAACTTAATGTAACAACACTTTTTTATGTTTTAATGATTATTTCTGTTTTTTTTTTGTAGCAAGATCACAATAAGTTAAAAAGTACAAGCATCTACTATTCTCTAACTTTAGCAGCTCTATCTTTCTCAATCTTTTTCAACACTCGACTTTTTTTTTTGCCCAATTTTAAGTTAGGAAACCTCTCTGAACACGTATAGATGAATGGGAAAACTTGGTTTGATTTTTTTTGCTGTGGAAGAACAGGAACAAATGAATGAAATTGAACACACGAATAAATACAATAATGGAAGAACTGAAAACTAGATGAAAAATTGTTAGTAAAATGGATCTTTTCTTGGATTATTCGTTGATGAAACCTCTGTGGCAAGGTTGTACTCAATAGTTTCAAGTTTCTACCCCAAAGAGAAAACGGTTTCCCAGTCCATGAAAAACCACGATTTGGTTCTAGACTTGGGAAAAGCGCACTAAAATTTGTTGAAGAAAGTTTGAAATCATAGCTTTTGATTTAAATCAACGTCGAAGTTTGGTTATCAATGAAAGGTAAAATACTCACTTGAATGTCTAATCCAGTATACCTTGTGCTATAGCTTGTTTCCACTTGAGTTGTCTTCACTAAATGATGAGCTATTTGTCTTATAACCGTTGAGCGCGCTCTGTAAAAAACTCGATTTTATGTGAGATGATTTTGGATTTCGAAATTGTTGGGAGACGGAGAGTATGGTGACAATGCAACTGAGATGTGTAGCTATGAATTCGTGGTATGTATCCTCTTGTTTGTTCTGTCTGATCTGATGGTGCAATAGTTGAAGTGACAACGGCAAAAGAATAAGTTCAATGGTTGTATTTAAAGTCTGTTTTAATTCATCAAATTCACAGCTGGATCAAACCAAACTTCGAGCGAAAAAAAGGAGAAGCTGCGCGGAAAAAAATGGATTTGGGCGAAGGAGACACACGACAGTGCTGCTTAACCACAAGAAGAAATAGACACAAACCAAGCACTATTCGAAGCTTTCAGTGAGTCTTAAGTGTTGTTAAAGAGTGCAGTGCTGATGTTAAGAGGTATACATATCTTTCGTGAGAGAGAATGATCAAGTTCCGGTGATTTAACAAAATACTGAGCATTTGGATCTCTTCATCATCCTGAATAATTTGAGCCCCTTTTATTCCGAATAGTGAAAACTCATCAAATCATTAATCCTCCAGTGATCACTTCCATGAATTATAATGTCGGTATTATATTTATTGAAGTATAAATAGAACCAACATTTATTTATTACCATTTAGCTGCATATATCAAAGAACAGGCTGAAGTATGAATTGACTACTCTGATCCGGCCAAAATATTAGACCTTGATCGTGATTAATCACGATATATAGAAGAATTGTTTTTGAGGCAATAACTTGGAAACTTTGTTATAAACAATGCAATCAAAAGTGGTGGTGGTTGAACTAATTAGTCTAGAGACGTGTTACAATCTATTTTAAACAAGCTCTTCTTATTGTTACTGAAGTTAAAGGCTATCATACAAAAGCTCAAACATGCTCGAGAAATCAACACGTAAACAGCGAACTTAAATTCAACGACTTGTGCAGTTTTTGTGCTACTCAATCTTCAAAATCATGAGCCAATCAAATTTTGAAACTCCAGAATTGATGAACCTAAATTTGAGTCTTAAGCATTGACCCACAAAGAAGGCGAAGCTTCCATTTTCCATACTTTCAACTTCCAAAGCTCCCAACGATGTTCGAGATGTCCGTTGAAATCATCACGATGAAATCATTGCAGGAAACGCGATTGCTACCTTCTCCCAGTTTTCCAGTTTTATAGACTATTCTTTATTCAACAATAGTGTTGTCAATACCGTCTTTAGTCTCTTTTTTTTTGACTTGTACTATGCCAAATTTAGGCTACATCTCGAGAAGACCTAACGGTAAAAAAATGGCTCGTTCTAATTTGATTTATGACATGGTCAAAATTATGAAAATTAGTATGGAAACGATAATCACCAAGACAACCAATTACAAGAAAAAAAATACTATTGACACGTCATTGAATTGGCAGAATAAAATATCATGTGATCTGTCAAGTTTCAAGTTTTTTCATGGAGTTATTTTCGCGAAGTGCGAATTCTGAATTTCGTTATTGATTGAAATTAAAAAAAATCACCACAGCAACACTACAATTTCCGAATTGGTAAAACGTAAACAAATAAACAACCAAGTTTTAGCTCCCATGAAACAAAAAAAAAACATCATCACTAAAACTAGCGCTGTTGATACTACGAAACAAAGGTAACAATCAGACATCAACAAACACTTCCTTCCACCCACTTGCTACCCATTACCAGCTATACAATCATACAGCTATATATTATCATTGGAAAGCTAAGATACATTCCGCGTTTTATCAACAGTAAGCTGCTGCTTATTTCATATCTAAACCAGTGAACATTCACATCTATAGCTGAGAACCCCAAAATGTCCAGTCATATGGGCATCAATTCCTACTCTACTCCAATAAAGCAAGAGCCTCTTGAAGCTGAAAGTATTGGTGAAACTCACCCAATGATTAAGAAAGAATATAATAATCATTCAGTTGATGATTTGTTACACGCTATTGATAAAAATATATCTTCAAGTTCTTTTCATGGTGAAAATACTTATCTAAACAACACATCTAACTTAATTCCAAACTCTCATTCGAACAGTTTTAATAGTGAAGATGATTCTAATGATCCAAGTCCTATTAAACCATTGAATTGGAAGCAACAACAACAAGAAAATCATCAAAATTTGAATAACGTGTTTAATGAGTTACCAAATTTGAAAACCCCATTAAAAGAAAATGTAATGCAAGATATCCCAAGAGCTCCATCATTTGATGAGCTAGAATTCAACACAAAAGTGAATAGAACATCTTCATTATCAAGATTAAGTGGTCCAAGACAATTATCTTCATCTTCAATTTGCAGGACTTTTTCGAATAAATTAACACGTTCACAAAGTACTAAATCATTAGGTGGCCCATCAACCAGAGACAATTCACCATCAAAGAAATCAGTTTGTTTTGAAAATTCCCCGCCAAAGATTATGGAATATGACGAACTAACTCCAGAACATTCTGATAATTCGTTTGGTGATGATGACCGTAATCAAGATGAAGCTGACCCCTTTCAATCAAACTGGGACGCACAAGTTAAACAATCGGTACATGCATTACCTCCATTACCACCAAAGCACGTTATAACAACACCATCTTCTATCTCATCTCCAACTAAAGAAACTTCAATTGGTTCTGTTGACGGTTCATTTGAAGATGAAACTGTTGAATTAACACAAGCTGAGATTCAAAAAAATAAGAAAGCAATGACTTTAGAAAAACACTTGGACTTGGTATTAAATTCAAACGATGTTTCTGAAAGAGTTCAAAATGATGAAGTTACAAAAGGCTCAAGTAGTCCTCAAAAACCATTGACAAAGAAGGAAGAAGAATTGATTTACAACATTAAAAGTAAAGAAGAATTAGAACGTGAACAATCATTGAGAGATGCTGCTGAATTATTTGAAGTTGATCTTCGTAATAATGATAAAGAATCGAACGATTTAAATTTGGCACCTCAATTGAAGAGAAAGAACTCTAATAACTCTTTGAAAGATGAAGAAAGAGAATTACAAACAACCGTGGTTCAACATACATCAGCTCCGTTAGTTTCAGAAAATGGGTTGAAAAACTTGAATAGCCCGAAGAACATATTCCATCACTCTACTGATGATTTAATGAGTTTACAATCTGCATTTACTGATAATTCATATACTTCTGCTACTGAAATAATGGATATCAAATCTGAAGATCTTACTGATGGAAATACTCATGAAGAATCAATCCTAAGAATTTTGAGTGGTAACAGTAATGAAACTTCAAGTGCTGCTCATCAAAATGGTGATTTCCAATCATCAAATTCAATTTCTACCTTAAGAAATGAAAGTTCAGATACCCCAAGAACCCATAGAAAAAAGTTATCACTTAGTGACTCAATTAATAGTGGTCTTTCCTACATTTCATCATTTGGTAAAAATGTTAAACATGCTATACATAAAAGAACTGAAAGTGGTTCAGAAATTAAAATTGAAGATCTAGACAGAAGTTTCAGTGATTATGGTGATGAACCTATTCAAGAGAATTTAGTAACACATACTGTTCAAGAACCTGTACCAATTGATAATAATGATGCTCAGTCATATCAATCAACAATGACTGAAAATGAATATGAAAGTGCATCAATGAATTCTCATGATATTCAATCCCATCAATCATCGGTTACTGAGCCTGAATTTGAAAGTGCAAGAAATTCAGTCGAACATTCCGAATCGTTACCTTTATTAGAAAATCAAACCGCTGCTCCAACACCATCATTACCAGCTGATGAATCTCAAGGAAATGACTCAACTATAGATCTCATTGAATTACAACCACCTATAAAATTGGGTGATGCATATGATGAAGGTGAAACATCTTTTAGCGATGAATTCAGAGAAACTCCATATTTCAACACCTCAGGTTCTGCTGAGGCTTCAAGCATCTTACCAAATGATTTACAATCTAAAGAAGCTTTACCTGCTGAGGTCAGTGTTGATCAGCAAGAAGAAAATGATAATGAAGAAGAAATACCAACAGAAGAATTAGATGATGATAGTCTTAACCAAATTGAAGCATCGATCAAGAGTGGGTCATCAGAAATTCTCAAATTTGAACCTGAATCTGAAACGGAATTGGAGAAATCATTCAAACAAGAATTAGATGACGCCGATGATTACGATGAAGCTGAAGAAACAAAAGACATTAAACTTGAAAATCCAGAAGTTAAACGTACGTTACCGTCATTCAATAGTACCTTATTTTTTGATAAAGAACCGGCAGAAGATGAAGATGATGTTATTGAATTGAAAACACCACCAACTGATTATATTTCCATATGGCACAGTCAGCCAAAATCTGCATCTCCAAAACCACAATATACTGTTACTCAAAGAAAAATTTCACCACCTGCTAGAGTTTTGAAATTGCTAAATAGAAGAATCAGCTCCAGTGGTAGTCACAATCATGAAGAAGAAACTATTGAGACTAACAATCGTGATTCATTTATAAGTAACGGCTCTTCAATTGATCTTTCAAGACAAAATTCATTAAGAACAACTTCTGTTTCTAGACCGTCATATATTAGAGTTAGTTCAAGAAATTCAATTTTGGGTGATCTAAGTAGAGATCAAAATGATTCTACAATTAACAACAGATCATTCAGAGAAGCTGATTCATCAATTGTCAATTCTTCAAATATCTTAGCTAATTCATCTGAAATTCAATTGCCAGAACTTACAAATTCATCAGATTTTGGTAATGCTTTCAAAGACTGGGAATTGGAGAAACAAGCAGATCAAAGTAATATCTTGAAAGATTTAGAAACTGAAAACACTGATACCTTGGGTGCTGCTAAAAAATTGAAAGAAACTACAAATCCACAAGATATTAGAAACATCTGGCAAAATGGTTCTAATGACCCGACTCCTACACCCCCACCAACTGGTAAAGAAATCAGTCGTACACCATCAATTGATACAGGTAAAATCAAAAACTTCATTGAACAAAATGGTGTCAAAGGTGAATTTGCTAATGTTAAATCATCAGATGCTTTTGGTGAAGTTATTGTGAGTAATAATGAAGTTCATGGTGTTGAATTGGAATATGACCAAGATTCTCATTATAATTCATTGACTTCAAGAATTGAACCAATGACTAGACAACCGCAATCTCAGTCAGTGGACAAATTTGTTGATGCTAAAGAATATCGTAATTCATTGCCTGCTGCTGAACAAAAAGAACAATGTCAATCTAAACCTGTTGAAGCAGAAGCGGAAGTTAAACATAAGAGGTTCATATCAGGTTCATCCACCAATTTGGATAACTTTTATGATTTAAATGAGGAATTTGATAAAGCATTACAAATCAAGGAACACGGTTATGCTACGAGGGAAGCAAATCAAGTTGTTTATGCTAAAAGTACAACAACTACAATCGGAGATGATTATGATTTATTGGATCCAGAAGAATTAGCAAAACCATTAGTTCCTGAGGTTGATAATTTGAACTATACGAAACAAAGAGAACAAAAAGTCAAATCTAAATATGGTGATAGAGTTCCTAGTGCAAGAGTCAGGGCTCCATTAGGTGTTCTTCCTGATCCTAATATGAATATTCAAGACTCTAGATCACAGAAAAGAGCTCCAAATGCTAATACTAGAGCCATTAGTGATGAATATAAACCTGGGGAAATTTTGATGAAGAAAAGAGAACCAAATGTTGCGGCTAAAACTTCATCTGCACATATTGCCAAAGATAATGTTGAATTACCAAAAGGTGACCTTGGTAGGTTATACATTCATATCAATTCATTGAACGATGTCTTGTTAGATCATATTAAATATCATAAGGCAACCTTTAGATTATATTTGGATAATGGTAAACATGTAATTTCAACACCAAAATTAACATTGGATAACAATTTGAATATTGATAAAGAATTTGAAGTTGCTATTGAGGAAAAAATTACTGATCTTTTTTTCACTATGAAGGTTAATTATCGTACACCTGATCAAGAACTAGTTGAAGTTGTTGAAAAGATACCCGTTAAGTCCAATAGATTAAGTCGTTTAATTGGTATCAAACCAAAATTCAGATACGAGAAAAAATTTGTTACACAAAAGAAGACCAAAGATGATTGGGATGATAAATTTGCTAATGATGGTAGTTTTGGTAAGAATAAAATCAGTTTTAGCGCACAAGATAATGATGTTTCTGGTAAATGTCAGAATTATGTAATTGAATTATTCAATGAATGGGAAATTGTTAAACAAAGTGATAAGATTTACAAGAAACCAGCACATCTAGTTGGTAAAATGAATGTTAGTATGATGTTTATCCCAAGAACTTCACCATTAGAAACATTACCACCATCAATTAAAATTGGTTATAATGTTGCAAATCATTTAGTGGAACAATCCCACATTACACATGAAGGTTACTTATTCCAAGAAGGTGGTGATTGTGATTTATGGAAACGTCGTTTTTTCAAAATTCAAGGAACAAAATTCATTGCACATCAAGAATTATCAAAAAAACCAAGAGCACAAATTAATTTATTGAAAGTTGTTGACATCCTACATGATGGTAAGAAAAAAGCATCAGATCAAAGAAATTTTACAGATGAAATCTTAATGAGTGATTGTTTTAAATTAAAATTCATGAATGGTGAAATCATAAATTTTAATGCAGAAACAAAAGAATCTAAGGATGAATGGATAAAAAAATTAGAAAAGGTTGTGGAATTAAATAAATTTCATCAACCATGGGTTAAACTACTAACTCAAAACATGTAATTTGTAACATAGGACAATTGTTAATGAACATTAATATAATATATGAAAGTCATAATTAGAATTATTATAAACCTGTACTATATTCCTACGATACTTCTACTTAAAATATTTCTCATATTATTTTTTCCATCTATTATACACAATTGAGATTCTTTCTCAAGCTATACTATACAAAACTTAAAAGTACAACACAATCAACCATACATCTTAATTTCTTCTACCACCACGATTTCTACGTTCACGATCTCTATAATTATCATTTTGTCCCCATGAATTTTCTCTTTCGATTCTATCTCTTGGATCACTAGATCTTTCTCTTGGAGCTCTTGGTAAATTTGGATTTAAAGCCATACTACTGCTTTTTTCCTCAGATGAAGATTGTTGTGAGGGGACATTTTTATTGTTGTTATTACCTTGAGGACCAGTAGGTATCTGTGATGGGAAACCTTGAGGTATATTAGGCATTTGAGAAGGCATTTGAGGAGGCATTTGTTGACCATTTGATGGAACAGGAGGCATTGAACCAGCGGGAGGCATTTGGAAACCTGGCATACCCATCATTGGCATTGGTGGCATACCTGGCATACCCATCGGCATCATACTCATCATAATTTTTTGAGGATTAAAATCTGAACGTAATTTATCTTGTTTTGAACAATATGCAGTCCATGTAAATTCATCAAATCCATAATTAAAATATTCAGAAACATCAGCACCTGGTTGTCTCCAAGGTTTTTCTTTTAAATCTTGTAAATTTATTGATGTTATTGGTTTACCTTCATGTTCACCAACTTTATTTATATCTATACCTGGAATTCTTGTAATTGTTGCTTCTGTTGTAGTAGATGCTTGATCTTTAATTGGAGCTTCTGTTTGAGTTGTATCTGTTATTTCATCAATGGCTTCAGGAACTGCAACACCACTAGCGGATGGAGCAGCCGATGTACCTGCTGCACCTGTTGGTGTTGATTGTTGACCTTCTTGAGTAGTTGCAGCTGTTTTAGGTTCTTCTGATCCAATAATAAATTCAATATCAGAATCAGAATCTTCTTCCTCGTCATCTTCATCGTCATCATCTTCATCTTCATCTTCATCGTTATCTTCTTCGTTATCTTCCTCGTCTTCACCTTCTTTTTCATTTGATTCATCTTTATTATCTTCACTTGACGATTTTTGATCTTCATTTGTATCTAACTTTGGTTTTTTAGCAATTTGCCCACTTGCAGCTTCTTCATCAGATCCATACAAAAAGGCATCATCATCATCAACTTCATTAGACATTTTTAAATAATTTGAATTATGATGTTTCAATTAAAGTGATTGGTTATTATTCCATGTACTTTTTGTTATTCTTTCGCCTTTATTTAACAATTTCTTTAAAATCTGGTTTTCTCTCGAAATATTTGTTAGGGCCACTATTTAATGAATTTGAGCATATTGTTTAGTCACGTGAGAAAGCTTTTTATATTTGATAATTTGAAAGAATGAAGTATATAAATAGGAATATAATAAGCAAAAACTGTTCATTTCATTTGTAGATTTTTTTCTATGTACATTTCATAGCGATTTGACTTACTTTTTGTAAAAATGTTTAGATAGTTTTTTTTTATAATTTATAAAAAGTTTAATAACTCTAATTTTTAATTTATAAAATTCAGAAACTAATTTCTACAGCGCTCTAATTATAAAAATATTATTATTTATATCTCAAATTAATATTAATATAACTAACATGTAAAAGTTAACGGAAAGAATGGACTCTGATATAGTAAGAAGCATTCTCAAAATACCATAGACAATAGAATTTTGGAAGTATATTTTATGATAAATCTTTATAAAATCTTAGATTATTGTGGAAAGTTGTATCGTTACAACGTGTCGTAACCAGATATTCAAAAATTTTTATCAATATAACCATATTTAAAGAATAGATTTCATACCTTTTAATGTATTCAAGAGCTTAAATTAAGCTATTATTCCCAGGATAGCCATATATGAGATATGTGATAACTACATCGAAGATGTATAACCATGATTAACATTAAATATTAAAAAATAGGATCCCCGATGGATCAAGAGTATATAATTTATATTTCCCTGATGAAACAACCCACATAAAAGTTAAATGAAAAATGATAAAAAAAACATTAAAAAACCTACTTTAACCGTAACCTAACGACCGTATAAAAAAGAGTAAAAGAGAAATAAGAAATTAAAGAGCAAACAATAATTTATGACCCGAATATTCGAATGGTGCAAATAGAGGAAATGTGGAAATAAATAACCAACATTATGATAAGGAAGCCAAAAATAAAGTGAACAAAGTCAAAAAAAAAAATAAGAAGTGAACCCCCTACAAGCCATCATTATCAATCCAAGACAACTAGTGTCATTAAGAATCATGATTCATCATCACAATGTTATACTCAATGAAGATTCATGATTCATAAAGTAAATTTGTGATGTTTATAATACTCGATAGTTGTCAATTTTCTCAATTCAGTTTTATATTCGAATTCCATTAATCTTTCTAGTGGATCTTTCTTCAATAATCCAATTTTTAAAGTTAATGTATTAATGAATTCATCTGAATCATCATCAAGTTCTTGATCATCGTCTATGTTCTTATTATTACCATATCCGTTCAAGATATCACTTGGATTCAATAAATGTGGCTTCTTTTTAATATGATAATCATCATGGAATGAATTATGTCTTTTCATACGTGTCAGCAGTTTTGATCTTGATGATGATGAAACGATATTATTATTGTTTAATTTTCTTCTTTTCAATGACTTAGCATTTGCAAAATCTTCATTTAATTTCTGTAAATGTTTAAAATTTTTTATAAGATTTTTAATTGTATCAGATCTTTTAATTTTTGATTTCTCATAATTTGAATGGAATGAACATGTAATTTTATTTTTACATGGTGCATTTGTTTGCTTTGTAATGACTGAACAATTTAAATCTGGATGATTATAATCAGTAATTTTGAAATCATTTGATTGTAAAATAGTTGAAGGTTGAACTTTTAAGAAAAATGTATTAGTACTAGGAACTTTTTAATGGAAATATCATTGACCAATACAACCAATAACAATTAAACCATAATGTGCCTTTATAATCATGAAAAGTCATGAAACAATACATTTTTATCTTGAACTTGAGGATGGTATGAGCAAATATAAGTTGTAGCAAAGGTAGAAAAAGTTAAGCAAAAACAATAAGGACTTCATGGATGCAGATATATCAACACTTTTTCTTTTTAGTTGTTAGTTAGCAATAGATAGAAATATATAATTCACAACAAAAACAAATAGCAAAAAAGAAAAAAAAAGCTAATGAGAAAACAAGAGTGTTTGATTAACATTGCAAAAAAAATTGTAGAAAAAAGAGGTATGAGGTTTTCTAGAGTGATGATTTTAAGGTAAAAAGGAATTTGGTATATGGGTATAAGATATGAAAATTTGGGGGGTATAGATGATAATGTAATTTCAATGACAAGAAAAAGAATCAAAAGAAAAATCATTTTAAAAAGGACCCTATAGATAATTGGTAGGTGAATTTGGAATGAAAACTAAAAGAAAACAAATATCTTACCTTTATAAACTGGATTGTTATAAAATTTTTGATAATAACCATAACCGTAACCATTACCATAATCAAGATATGATTCATCATCTTCATTATCATCATCATCATCAATTTCATCAAGTTTAAATTCTTTATAACGAGAGAGTCTTTCATGATCATCTAAATAACGATGATTTGTAAAATCTTGATCAGTTTTCTCATTTTGGAAGCATGGAATTTGAACCACTTGATGATCTTGTAATTCATTTAATGGAGCGGCTAATTGTGATGGGAATAAAGAAGAAGAAGAAGAAGAGGAGGAGGGGAAATAATGTGATTGTTGAGAATCTGAATGATTTGAAGAATCTGAACAAGTTGAGTAATCATTAATGAAATCACCATTTGATGAGATGAAATCTTCATTCAATTCGAAGTTAAGATAATCATTGATATCAAATGGTAATTTTGGAGCTATTAGAGTTAGTACTTAAAGAATCAAGATGAAAGTACAACAGTCAATCTCAGCGGCTATTCTTGACGATAATACTCACCAGCTTGATCTTGAGATTCCTGCAGATCGTATTCTTGTTGAAACAAATCAATATCTGGGACCAATGTCATAATGGTTTAGCAGTAATTGATGTTAATGTTGATGTTAATGATTGTTGAATGGAGTGTGTTTTGATTATTCCTGTTTAAATATCTGAAGTTGATGTATAATGTAAATGTATAGAATATTGTAGAAAGAAAAAATGTGGATAAATTTGGTCTTTTAAAGCATATTATCAGGAACAATGGGGATTGTAAGACAAGAGAGAAATTATTTTTTGTTCATTCGGTTAAATTATTCATTGATATGATGTAAATAATATCATACAATATTAATTTATTTGTTAATCAGATCAGATGAAATTCCCCATTAGTTTCTCCAAATACAACCATTTTTGCAATCTTGATCAAAATGTAAACAAAAGATTCTCAGATGAATATGAATTATGAGATTGATTGATGACTAAATCTCCAAGCATAAAGCATAAAGTACACTCGTTGGAAAAAACATTTGGTCAAACATTTTTTAGTCTTAGATTCCACTATTCTTGTTGTGTATGATGACTTGCAACTTCTTAAAAATGTATGGCAAATCATGCAAGTTGAAAGTTTAAAACAATCTGTTTAAACTTTTGTTCTTGGAATGATTTTCATATAATTGTTATTTTTAATAAGTATTAAAATTTAGCGCCCAACTAGATTATAATTAAAAATTACTATGAGAATTGAATCTGGTATGAATTATTATGAATATAATATCCAACTTGTAATCACAAATAATCAACTTTTATGAAGGTGCCAAAAAACTTGATGAATTTACTTTTAATAAGTGATCTTAGTATAGAAAGATATCCTTATTCATTAGATCACTTCAATAAATACCCCCTCATCTTGGATTCTTCAAACCATATACATTGCATATTCAAGACATTTTCTATTCCTTCAAATTCATTTAAACATATATGATTTGTAAATACGTGTATATATATATATATATCCGTTACCACAGTAAAATTTAACAAAAATCTTGAAAATCTTGATAAATTTTACAAAATAAGCCATGAATAGACAATTTATTGATTAAAAACATGTATAAATTGTGAGACAAGCGATGATGATATCGCATATGCATTAAACGTTGTTTTGTAATGATGATGATCTCTCAAGAGATACATGAATTGATTGTAACATTTGTATGAAGAATCGAGACACTGAAAAGGCTTTGAAGTTAACAAAATTCAACTGTAAATTTCCATTCCAATACAAGCTGATGTTATGTTCTGTTAATTGAAAGGGGTGAATTCTCATGATTTTAAAACTTTGATTAAACTTTATCAACAATTGTTAAACACACATTAGATTAAACAAGATTATCCCCATTAACTTCATATTTTTTCTAAGAAAATCGTGATACCAAAAGACAGAATTCATAAATCATTGAAGGTTGTTTTCCTTAAAATATATTGTATTATAATTCAAACCGCCTTATTTCAAAGACATTCTACATCTTTTGATATTATGATCTTGTGCATATAATCATTGATTATAATCTCATTTTTAAAGCACAAATAATATTTGACCCTTGTCCATTTGTTTGATCCCTTGCATTTGAAATTAACCGCTGTCAAAATTCAAGAAATTAAACAAGTTGTTGATGATCTTCAGTGGGAAATTCAAAATTTAAACATTGACCAAAATCAAAGGCTATAATATTATATATTATATTCGTTTATAATATCATGATTTTTTGATCATTTCTACAATAATTTTGTATTAATGCAGATATTATAACTTTTTTGAATATAAATATTTGAGTACGTAAACTTTATTATCTCAAAGATTATTACAATCAATGGCTCGTAACTTCTTTTTCTATAGAAGCTGTTTTAATTTGTTATCAATGTGAAGACATTCTTTATATACCAATCAACTTCCAAGTCCTGTTAATGTCCGACCATCTTACGGAGATCGAGATCAGAGATCAGATATCAGAAACCACAAACCAGAAATCAAAAGGAAATAAGATCAAAAAATAAAATATAATTGATATTCATGGGATTCCCACTATCGAGTATTTTATTTGAAAAACCATCAGTCCATAGATTTTCTATTCTCTATACGGTTTTCTTATCATGTCATGATCAACAACAATTCGCTAAATTTATTCAATTAATACTTCTGATTGTGTAATTTCTAGAAATATCTTAGATTCAACACATAGCCTGAAAGATGTCTTAAATTGAATAATTGTTATAAGCTGTACTATTAAATACCCTGTCATAAATAACCAAGATATCTAGATATCTAGATTAAATGATATTAAAGTCTCAATTCCTAGTACGAATTATTCTAATGCGTCAATTACGCAGCTTTTCCAATTTACAACTCTTGAAACAGTAATTATGATCAATACTGGGTACTGGTTATAATCGTAATATCATATATCAGCAGCTTACAAAAGTCTGGACTCATCTCTGAAATTTTTCTATTGACCAATTCTGGAACAATTCAGAGATTATAGTCTATATTACGAAAATGCATTTCATTGCATCTTAAATATTCAATTAATGAAACATCAGCTAGTATTGAATAATTTAATGATTTTTATCATATGGGAGGTTTAATACAATTAACATATAATAAACATTCAATAGATCAATTGAATTCTTGAGTATCCGAAGTTCACTTGCTCAATTGGTTCCTATCGCATTAACCTAAAGGTTGTCGTAGATTCATTGATAACTCCAAATTGTCAGCGGTACTTAATATTAACCAGGGTGAAATAAAGTGTTAAATTATTATTGATTAGATTGTTCTTATCTATTGTTGGGTACCTTTAATGTGGACAGAATCCACACTAATGAATATTTGTTGACATTCAAAGTTTAAATTTTGCTGTAATTATGAAATTAATCTATATAATCATAATGTGAATATAATTATTTGTTTCCATAGTGATATGAATTTTTTTAACTTGTTGTATTTAAAACAAGTTAAAATCAAATTATTTGATCATTACAAGAGGATAATAAGGGTTGTACTCACCTGTTCACGTGAGACACGATAGGTCTTGGTTCATTTTGTCAGTATACACACCCCAACACCAGTTATTATATATATACACATACACATATATATTAATTATGGTAAGAGCCGCACTGATTTTTCTGTGGGCCAATGGAAACTGGTTTCCACACGCAATAAACAAAATCAAAACACCCAGCCAAAAAAAACCCAATTGGACATTGCGCAAGACACAGTAAATAAGGGAAAATTCGCGAATAGTTAATTTTAATTTGAGTGTGTGTTTGCAATTTGTGTGTTGGGAATTGACAATTTTGGGTTTTCCAATAAAACAATTTTTTTTTCAATCCTTCTTTACAACAACCATTTTACATTTTTAAAAAGACAACGAAAATTATACAAAATGTATGTGAATTATGAATAGAAGATAAAGGAATAGAGGATAAGAGAGTAAGAGGGTTCTGATGGATTGAAGCGTATGGAAGTTATATACATAGGAGGGGGTCCTTACAAAGTATTGAGAGTTTTGAATTAATAAAGTAATTTGAAAGAAATTAAAGAATGAAAAAATGATGAAGTGTGTTGAAGAAGTTCAAGAAATTAAAGTAATGATCAAAGATAAAAGTGTTTTATTAGAGTGAAAAGAATTATGTATTGATTAATTTGAAAAACTCTTGAGATATTGGGATATACACAGAAGTATCAAGGATACTATTCAATCCATCAATCCAATCCAACTTATTAAACCTCTAACCAATATGAATTTATGGATTATAATACTAACAATTTTTTTTATAGGACTAAAAGAACAAAGAAGGTTGGTATCACTGGTAAATTTGGTGTTCGTTATGGTTCATCATTAAGACGTCAAACAAAAAAATTAGAAATTCAACAACATGCTAGATATGATTGTTCATTCTGTGGTAAAAAAACCGTTAGAAGAGAAGCTACTGGTATCTGGAATTGTCATAGTTGTAGAAAAACCGTTGCAGGTGGTGCTTATACCGTTTCAACTGCTGCTGCTGCTACTGTTAGATCAACCATTCGTCGTTTAAGAGATTTGGCTGAAGCTTAAGTTAATGTGGTTGGTTTTTTATACAATAACATGAAGTAAAATTATGGGCATGTTTTATATATATCTTGAACAGAATATAAAATGGTTTTAATGGTTTATTAGAAATTTAATGTAGATTAACATAATCAATCCTTTAACACTAAATCGGCTACTCTATAGGCTTTAATAAGTTTATCCATTTTGAGCGTCACCCGTTTTCCTACCAGAACGGTTAACTTCAACTTATACTTGATTGATTAAAAGTTATATATTGACAGTTGGATGATTTTTCAACACATGTTTAATGAACAGTTCGTTTTGAAAAAATTCCAATAAGTACCAGTGTTTTCCAAGGTAATTCATACACGGTTATATAGTGAAGTGTCTTCTAATTGCTCCTGGGATCCTTTAAATTAATCATTGCGAATAAATGACTGAAATTAGTTTTTCCATTTACCCCAGATTTTTAGTTTTGAAACCATTGAAAGTTGGAACTAGAACAGCAAAAGTTGGGTCAATGAACAGTAATAATAATGATGATAATGAGCTACAGGAATCATTATATTGAGTTACAAGAATCATTATACTGAGTGGGAACCCGGGAGTGTATTGAAATGGTATTACACATTCAATTATTCATTTACAACGTATAAGATCAATCAGTGACTTTTCCTGACTCACAAAACTACAATAAACTGCTAAATCAATCTCTCCATTCTTCCTGTAACAACTCAATAAACACCAGGGGATCCAATTCCACTCTATTATCATTGCCTACTTTCACTTTATTCTCCCTTTATTCTGTTTCTAAACTCATCTCTTCCTCCGTGTGTCCCACATACTTTAATAAATATTTCCCATAGACCCGCAAAATTTTGGATAAACGGTAACAATTTAAAAACACAAACACAAACACAAATACAAAAACAATTTGAACAAATAACACTGGAGCATTCAAAAATTCCAATTCTTGACTATGAAATCATCAAAGGCGGCTAATAAACGGTCATTCATCTTTTACAGACTCAATTCAATTATAAATATTTGTCATTATCCTTTATATTTATCTTGAACACACATATACACTTTATATTTACAAATCCTTCATTATTAGATATAATTTATCATAAATTAGTTATACAACCATAAATAATCCAAAAAATGTCTTCTAATTCTAAAGATAAACAAAAATCTACAAGTACAGCAATTAATTTAATATCTGGTGGTACAGCAGGTTTATTTGAAGCATTATGTTGTCATCCTTTAGATACTATAAAAGTTCGAATGCAATTACATCGTAAATCTGGTATTAATAATGGAAATCCTGGATTTATTACAACTGGTATTAAAATTGCAAAAAAAGAAGGTATAACTGGATTATATAAAGGTCTTGGAGCTGTTGTAATTGGTATTATACCAAAAATGGCTATAAGGTTTTCATCATATGAATTTTATAGAAATTTATTGAAAAATCCAAATAATGAAAAAATTACAACAAGTAATACATTTTTAGCAGGTGTTGGTGCAGGTATTACAGAAGCTTGTCTTGTTGTTAATCCAATGGAAGTTGTTAAAATTAGATTACAAGCTCAACATCATTCAATGTCAGATCCTCTGAGTGTTCCAAAATATAGAAATGCAGGTCATGCAATTTATATAATTATTAAAGAAGAAGGTTTTAAAACTTTATATAGAGGAGTTTCATTAACAGCTGCAAGACAAGCAACAAATCAAGGTGCAAATTTTACAGTTTATTCAAAATTAAAAGAATATTTAATTGAATATCATAAAGAAAATGGTAATAATGGAATTATACCAAGTTGGCAAACTTCATGTATTGGATTAATTAGTGGTGCAATTGGACCTTTTTCAAATGCTCCATTAGATACAATAAAGACAAGATTACAAAAAGAAACTAAAAGGGCAAATTTAATTGGTAAAGAAATTAAAGAAAGTTCATTAAATAGAATATTAAAAATTGGTAAAGAATTAATTAAAGAAGAAGGTTTTGCAGCTTTATATAAAGGTATTACACCAAGAGTTATGAGAGTTGCACCAGGTCAAGCTGTTACATTTACTGTTTATGAAATTGTTAGAAGTTGGTTAGAAAAATTACCTGTTTTATCTAATAAAGAAGTTTCATCTTTTGATGAATAGTTGAATAATTTATTATTATATTCATTACAATAAAAGTTTATTTTATTTAAATTATGTATAATGCATTGTAGTTTGTTGACTTGTGTTTAGCTGTAAAATTATGTGTCAAATATAATGATGTTAAAATCGCGAGAAATTAAATTTGACAGATTTATTATGAAGATACAATCAATAATTTTCAAACAATAAATATCATATGATATTTGATATATATATATAACAACACATGGTCAACATCTCAATATAATAATAAAACAATAGCAAGAAAAGAATAGAGTATGAAGAATGAAGCATAAGCATAAATTAGCATAAAGAATAAAATATTAAATTGTATAGCAAGAATTAATAATAAAATTAATAAGAATTGAATAAGAAATGAAAAAGAGATGAATAAGAATTGAATAAATAGATGATAATAATGATGATGATGATGATGATTAATAAAATTAGCAAAATTGAAATAATAATTCATAAAATAAATAAATAGACATTAGCAAAGTGGGTGAGTAAGTAGATAAGTTGTAGGAAGTAAATCATGAGAATGGAAATGGAAATGATAAAGAATCATGATAAAGGAGAATGGAAATGGAAATGGAAATGGAAATGGAAATGGAAATGGAAATGGGAATGGGAAAAGAGAAATAAAGAAAGTGTTTTGTATAATGGTATAATAGTATAATAAGCAACGATGAACAATCATCAATGAATAGAAGTGAAAATAAACCAGCCAGTGGATATAATAAAGACATAATGTTATAATTCATCAATGGAGATGGATCTCATGGATCTCATGGATCACATGTATCTCATGGATCTGGTGATAGAGCTCAATGATTTACAACCATATTAATTTTTTTCTAAATGGAAAACTTTAATACAATTATTAAAATCATTAAAATTATTATTTCCATGATTATTAAATTTTTCCACTAATTTTAAATTTTTTGAATTTGACATCTTGGAAATTTTTGACATCTTGGAAATTTTGGATATTTTGGAAATTTTGGATAAATTTTGATCATGATTTGAATTGAATGATGTATTCAAATTACAATTCTTGATATTCTCATTTGATATTGGACTTGATGGTTTCATTTTTTGTAAATCTGGGTTTATAGATGAATTTGTTGTTGTTTTAATGATATTTGAATTTAAGTCATCATCTTGTGATAATGATGATGATGATGATGATGCTGCTACTGCTTCTGATGATGGTTTGAATGGAGATTTTAAAAAATAATCAACTTGTTTTTTAATTAATGTATTTTCCACTAAATTTCTTTTATTTGATTCATTATTTTCAAATTTTAAAATTTCATTTTGTAATTTTAAATGAGATATTGTAATTAATGATTTTTGTAATATTTTTTTCAAATTTGATTTATTCAATTGATTATGATTATTATTATTATTATCATCATCTAAAATTATTAATAAATTACTTATCAAGAATTCAATATTATTTTCTTGATCATTTAATGATGAAGAATTTGTATTTTTTTCATTTGATTGATTATTTATTTCAAATGGTTCATTAATATTTTCATCATCATCATCATCATGGAAATTTAAAGGAGATTTCAATAATTGATTATAAATTGAATGATTTTGTGGATTTGTTGGAGTAGTTGTAGTTGTTATCAAATTGATTGGGGTATGAGGAGATCCAGACATTATTGATATTGATATTGTATTATATTATTATATTATTGTATTGTTATCCTGGATAGCCAGTTAATTAATAGTGATGAAATAGCACTAGTTGATATACTCTGTTTCAATATTTTATAATCTGATAGTTGTAATCAATAATGATATAGAAGGTATGAAAGATAGCCTTGATATAGTGTTGATATAGTTTATGTTTATTTGTTTAATCTTTTAAAAAACTAATTATATTAAAATAATGGTTCCTTGGGTGATTTTAGAATTGCAAATAAATAATCAGGAGCAAAAGAAGCCAAAAGACGAAAAAATCTTTATCTCCATGTGCAGTTGGGATTTATTGAATTATTGATTTATTGATTAATTATAATTATGAGATTGTGAGATTGTTGTTGGGAGTAATGTAGAGGTTGAGATAAAGAAAGGTATAGATTAGATTAGGATTATATCAATACAGGGATTAATTATATTAATTATATTAATTATATTAATTATATTGTGGTTGTATTGTGGTTGTATTGTGGTTATTGTTATTGTGTCTGTATTAAACGAATTAATTTGTTCCAATTCGTATTCCCGAGTTGCCTGATTGGGTAAATGGCTGTGGAAGGCTTTGATGTGATTAATGCATTGCCGAATGCGGTAGTTACCCTTATTTCATTACTATTATATAATCATTATATACTACTATTATATAATCACGATTACTATTATATAATAATATTGCCACTTGTTTACGTAATGTGTTATGTAAGTGAATAATAATAGAGATGGGAAATGTCACGTGCTCTGAAAAATGGCGATGGCAAATTCGTGTATTTACTATTTTTTTCCCATTGGAAATGTGCTACAACTTAAACACGACAGCGACGTAAGGTACAACAAAACACATGAGGATTAGCATTGATGAACTAAGTATAATCAACGATTAACAAGTTATTGTAGTGATATCAATACATGGATACTACAATTATATTGTACAATTATATTGTACTATACACCTGGATTCTATACACTTGTGTTATTGAAGTGTGTGAAACAGTTCCACACAGTTTCACATAGTCTTCACTCTGTTCCACTCTGTTACTACATTCAGTGCATTTATAGATAGCTGGCTGATACGATATTGACAAGTACAACAAACTTACAACGTAGTCATTACAATACAAACAATAGAATTAACAATCAATAGAAACAAACATTAGTAAATTATTTCTATTTTGTAATTAGCAAAATACACATCCCTTCCCATTTCCCATCACTTTATTATCGTTCCCGTGAATTTAATCAAAATTTTTGTTCAAATTTACTAGATCTTCAATTCGGCGTCCAATAATTCAAAACATTGAATTTTTATTAACAAAAATTCGTCCATCCCACAACGGCCATTTTTAAAATTAACTTGTTGGTAATTTGTAAATATTTACAACAACATATTTTAACATTTTAACACATTTCTATCATTATCTATTTATACATCGGAATAAGATAAAATAACTCGAAATTTATAGAGCGGGTGACCTTTTATTTCTTATACATTCATCATATTCATTATTATCTAATTGAATTCTCAATCAAGACATATACATCAATCAAGACATATACATCAATCATTACAACAATTTAGATTACTATTCATAAAGATAATATAATTCTATCTTGCTAGTTAAAAGTGGGCTATATTCAGCTTAACAAAATTAATAGCAGTTAATAAATAAATCAATAGAGCTCTTAATCAATAGACCAATAAATCAATAAACATTAGAGCGCTTAATCAATAAATCAAGAGATTAATAGATAAACACTAGAGCGCTTAATCAATAAATCATAATCAATAATTCAGCGCTTAATCAAATATACAACACAATATGAGTTCAGCTGATATAATATCCACTTTAAAAGATCCAATAGCTTTCCATAATTCAATGGAAACAAAAGATGGTACAGAATTAATAAGACTTAAATTATTACAATTCTTGGAAGATAAAGAATTAGAAATTAAACAATTAGAAAGTGCAAAAAAATCATTTCAAAAAGCTTCAATGGAAATTGGTAACGTTTTAATTGCTGTTGCAATGGGTGATTTAACAAAACAAGTTGAAATTAATGATGAACCTGATCCTGAAATACTTAAAGTTAAAATGACAATAAATACAATGGTTGATCAATTACATACTTTTGCAAGTGAAACAACAAAAATTGCAACTGAAGTTGCTCATGGTGAATTTGGTGGTCAAGTTAAAAATCAAGGTACTGTAGGAATTTGGAGAACTTTATCTGATAATTTAAATGTAATGGCTTTAAATTTAACAAATCAAGTTAGAGAAATTGCAGAAGTTGTAAGAGCAGTTGCTGGTGGTGATTTATCAAGAAAAATAAATGTTCATGCTCAAGGTGAAATTTTAGAATTACAAGAAATTATAAATACTATGGTTGATCAATTGAAAACTTTTGCATTTGAAGTTACAAGAGTTTCAAGAGAAACTGGTGTTGAAGGTAGATTAGGTGGTCAAGCTGTTGTTATTGGTGCTGATGGAATTTGGAAAGAATTAACTGATAATGTTAATGCAATGGCAACAAATTTAACAAATCAAGTTAGAAATATTGCAAATGTTACAACTGCCGTAGCAAAAGGTGATTTATCTAAAAAAGTTACAGCAGATTGTAAAGGTGAAATTTTAGATTTAAAATCAACAATTAATCAAATGGTTGATTCTTTACAAACTTTTGCTTTAGAAGTTACAAGTTTAGCAACTGATGTTGGAATTAAAGGTATTTTAGGAGGTCAAGCTGTTGTTAATGGAGTTGAAGGTGCTTGGAAAGATTTAACTGATAATGTTAATGCAATGGCAACAAATTTAACAAATCAAGTTAGATCAATTGCTGCAGTTACAACTGCAGTTGCTCATGGTGATTTATCACAAAAAATTGATGTTAAAGCTCAAGGTGAAATTTTAGAATTGAAAAATACAATTAATAAAATGGTTGATTCTTTACAAGTTTTCGTTAGTGAAGTTACAAGAGTTGCAAAAGATGTTGGTATTGATGGTAAATTAGGTGTACAAGCTCAAGTTAGTGATGTTGATGGTCTTTGGAAAGCAATTATAACAAATGTTAATGTAATGGCTGCAAATTTAACTTCACAAGTTCGTGCTTTTGCTCAAATTACTGCAGCTGCAACTGATGGTGATTTTACAAAATTTATTACTGTTGAAGCAAGTGGTGAAATGGATACTTTAAAAACAAAAATTAATCAAATGGTTTTCAATTTAAGAGAATCAATTAAAAGAAATACTGCAGCAAGAGAAGCTGCTGAATTAGCAAATAGAGCAAAATCTGAATTTTTAGGAATTTTTTCTCATGAATTAAGAACTCCTTTTAATGGTATTTTAAATTATACTCAATTAACTTTAGATACTGAATTAACTCAATATCAAAGAGAAATGTTATCAACAGTTCATAATTTAGCAAATTCTTTATTAACAATTATTGATGATATTTTAGATATTTCCAAAATTGAAGCAAATAGAATGACAATTGAACAAGTTGAATTTACTTTAAGAGGTACAGTTTTCGGTGCATTGAAAACTTTAGCTGTTAAATCTATTGAAAAACCTTTAGATTTAATTTATCAAGTTGATGCATCATTTCCTGATTATTTAATTGGTGATTCTTTTAGATTAAGACAAGTTATTTTAAATTTAGTTGGTAATGCAATAAAATTTACTTCAAAAGGTCATGTTAGTCTTGGTGTTAAAAAGGCAACTACATCATTACAACAACAAATTACTCAAACTGTTGAAAATAATAATTATGTTATTGGTAATGATTCTTCAACAATTGTTGAATCAAATAAAACTCCACAAGATGATGTATTAGTTTTAGAATTTTGTGTTTCAGATACTGGTATTGGTATTAAAAAGGATAAATTAGATTTAATTTTTGAAAATTTTACACAAGCTGATGGTTCAACAACAAGAAAATTTGGTGGTACAGGTTTAGGTTTATCAATTTCTAAAAGATTAATTCATTTAATGGGTGGTGAAATTTGGGTTACATCAACTTATGGTAAAGGTTCAAGATTTTATTTTACAATTGCAGTTCGTCCTGTTAAACAAGTTTTCAGTAAACAATCAGATGCTTTATTAACTTTTAATTTACATCAAATTTTATTTATATCAACTGAACATTCAAAATTAGAAACTAATAAAATTGAAAATAATTTAAAAGAATTAAATTTAAGACCAACAATTGTTCATACAATTGAAGAAGCAAATTTTGAAGAACCATGTAAATATGATGTTATTATAATTGATTCAATTGAAACTGGTAATCAATTAAGATTATTACCAGAAATTAAATATATTCCATTTGTTTTATTACATCCAAGTATTGAAAGATTAAATATGAGAATTTGTTTAGATTTAGGTATTCAATCTTATGGTAATACACCATGTTCTATAATGGATCTTGCAGGTTATTTAAAACCTGCATTAGAATCAAGAATTGTTCCAAGTGATGATGATGCTCCACAATCTTATAATATTTTATTAGCTGAAGATAATTTAGTTAATCAAAAATTAGCTGTTAGAATTTTAGAAAAATATGGTCATGAAGTTCATGTTGCACAAAATGGTTTAGAAGCTTTTGAAGAAGTTAAAAAATCAAGATATGATGTTGTTTTAATGGATGTTCAAATGCCAATTATGGGAGGATTTGAAGCAACTGAAAAAATTAGAAAATGGGAAAAAGAAATGAATCCAATTGATCCACTTAGTGTTAGAGTTCCAATTATTGCATTAACTGCTCATGCAATGTTGGGAGATCGTGAAAAATGTATGCAAGCTCAAATGGATGAATATATTTCAAAACCTTTAAAACCAAATTTATTAATTCAAACAATTGCTAAAACAATTCATCATGTTAATAAATTAAAAGAAATTGCATCAATGAATCCAACAAATAATCAATTAGCAAATGAAGGTTTATTAAATTTCCCATCAAATGGTAATAATTTATCAACAAATTTATCAGAAATTTCATCTACAAAATCATCACCTATAAATAATAAAAGATCAAATTCAAATGAAGAATTAAAATCAAATATAATTAATAATGATATTGATGAAGTTACAACAAAATCAAATTTAGCAACTGCATTATCTCCAACATTAAAATCTTTAGAAAGACCTTATAATTTATCAATTAATAATAGATCAGTTACAGAAAGTGCAGTTAGTACATTAAGTTCACTTAGAAATTCACCAATTGATGATTCATTTTTCCAATCAAGAAATATTGATGAAAATGTTATTGATGACGATAATGATGATGATAATAATGATTATAATAATGAACAAGATAAATGATTTAATATATATTTGCATACTTTTACAATTAGAAATACAAGTGTTTGTTTTTCTGTTTTTTTTTTGTTTTTATGTTTGTTTATTTTTATTTTTTATACAGTACTTAGAGTTTTAATTAGTTTTGTTCAGTTTTAGTGATGATTAATTTTTCCATAATTGTAGAATATAAATCGTGATGAATCATAATTTACCAATTTGATCGATACATGAATTTATAACAGATATATATAATGATGCAATATACAGAAGAGCCTGTGTATATAATATATTTTAAAATCGGTTCATACAGCTTACGTAAATATGATTAATATAAATATATATTCATAATATTTATAAAAACGTCGTTAATATAACTAATTATTAATTTCAAAACTTTATAATTTTGCACTTCTCAAATCTTATCAAAAACACTAGACTCATCTCTTTCTCAGCTTATCTCCTTCCGAATTATTATAGCCATCATCAACATATGACTGACATGCAGTAGTTTACGAATATTGATATAATCAACAGTTTAGTAATGAGATATAACAATAATTTGGCCATCTTATGTGATGATAATGAATGTAAATGTCTTAGTCATAACTATATATTTTTTTTTTCAGATAATGGTCTAGCTGTATAGAGTCTGGAAAAATAATAAGATTTTTTTATTCAAGTTTGGGTATAGATGAAAGTAAAGCTTTATGAATTTTCCAAGCAAAAAAACACACAACAACAAAAATCGTTAATAATGTTTTTTGTTCATTTCTGAATTAGTTTAATTCAAGATATCAATGAGATGGGTTTTGAAAATTGGAATTAAAGTTTCAATTTCATCAGTTTTCATCTCTTCTCTAGGTTTTACTTTAATAATATTATTATCTGATTCTTCTCCTTGATCTTCATTATTATTATCATTATCATCACTTTCATCTTCTTCATTTAATTCCAAGACATCATGTTCATTTAATCCGAAATCACCAGTATTGAATATTTCAATATTATTAATTGCATCCCAATTATCATTAATTAAATCTTGTTTATGTTTTTGTTGTTTTTCTAATTTTATAAGATATTGTTGACGTTGTAATTTCACTGTTTCAATAATTGAATCAATTTCTATTAAAATTTTTGAAATATTTGGTGATGTGGAAATTATTTCAGTAATGTTTAATTTTTTATTTGCATTATTATTTAAATTTTTTGAATTTCTTAAAAATTTTAAAACAGAATTTATCCATTGAATTAATTGTTCAAAAATTTTTTCTGAATCATTTAAATAAACACTATGTAAAAATTGATAAAATTCATCTTCATGATTATTTAAAACTTTCATAATTTCATCAACAATCTTTGAAGTATCACTGATGTAAATTTCATTAGTTAATCTATCAATAGTAATTATTAATTCATCCATAAAATTTTCAAAATTTTTAAAAGCAACATCAACATGTGTATTTTTAAATAAATTTACTAAAGGTTGATAAAACATTGTTAATAATTCTTTTAAAATTGAAGTTAATTCAGGTTCTGACCAAATTTGTTTTAAAATATCTTTATCATGATTTTTTACATAAAGTTTGAAAACTGATTTTAAATTAGAATATAATTCAGCTTTTTCATGATTTATTAACATTTTGCCATCTGCATCTTGTGTGGTTTTAAGTTTTTTGTATTCTTTATAACTTTCAAATACAAAACCAACAGTTTCATCATCAACATCTGAATAATCTGAAAGTTTTGGAGTTATGATAATTGTTAATAATAAATCAACACCTAATTCTTTTGATTCGGCTTTTATAGATTCTAATAAATCTATATCTTCACAATCATATACAAAAAATTTTATTCTCCTTAAAATATCTTGATGTTCAATTTTAGTTTCCAATTCATTAATAGTTTTCATTTGTAATTTGATATCATCTGTTAAGATCCCATAAAATAAAGTTTGCAATAAAGATTTTCCTCCAAATGGACTAGCCATCATAAGATCTAACATTGTCTTCATTATACTCATTGGATTCGTGAATTTAAGGATATTAATCATTACTGAATATGGTAACATTTTATGAAATCTTCTAACTTGTGAATAAAATTCAAATGAATTATCATTACCTAAAAATAATTGATATATTGTAGCTGCAATTTCAATCTTACACCAATCTATAAAGTTCCGTAACATTGGTGATAATTGATTTATATGTTCTTTAGTTTTCAATTCATCAAAGATTTCAATTATACCATTATCACTTTCTAATAATTTGACTTTTAATGGTAAAGTTTGTTTCTTTAATTCAGTTATTTTTTCATAAGCTTCAGTTTGAAATTTAATTTGATTCAATAATAGCAATAAATCTAAATTTTCACGGATTTTGATATCAATTTCATCTTCATTTGTTAGTTTAAAAATACGAGCTTTGAAAAGAAATTCTTTCAATAAATCACAATGACTTATTTCATCATCTTTTAATAATTCACGTAGATAAGCTCTGAGTGAAACCCTTAGTTTCTCCCTTGGTAGTTTGTTTTCTGTAGAATTGTCATTATTATTGATGGTATTCTTTTTCTTTTCAGGATTAGATGGGGAACCGAAAAGTTTTGAAGTTGAAAAAAATTTATTTGATTTTGGAGATTTTGGAGTCTTTGGAGTCTTTGGAGAGTTACTTTCAAATCCTGGACTTGAGTTCAATTTTGGAGTTTCAGGTGTTTGTTCATTTAAATTCATTGGCTGTTCAATTTTCAAATCTTTAAATAAATTGGTTAAACTTCTTCTAATTTCATCATCATGTTTACGAGAGCTAACATCATCTTCATCCTCTTCATCATTTTCAGCATCTTCTTCATCAGGTTCACCTGTGGACCCGCCAACATTGGCTTCTGATTTAATTTTGCTTGGTAATTTTGGAAGTTGTTTCCCTGGGTATTTCTTTCTTAACCCATTATGCAATTCTTTAAATTCATGATATCTTCTAGCAACGTATATATCCGAGCTTTCATTTATTTCTACTCTGGATTTGATGAGAAATTCATAATATGTTTCATGTGTCTTTGTTATATTCAGATTACTCCAAAACTTGTTATTAGCCTTCTTCACAAGACGAACACCTGCGACATTTACATTTATCCCATTTATAAAAGTTCCATTAGCAACATGATCATGAAGGGTTTCCTTCGATGGGAATATCAATTTATCCAGTTTACTACCTTCTAACCTTTCACCAATTTCTTGTTTATCCTTTTCATAATAAATTGGTTCATTAATTGTTCCAATACCAGAATTGTAAAACATTAAAATCACTCTAGTCAGTTTCAATCCCAATTTCTTTCTCTTTGTCAATTCATCACGATCATAAGATTCACTCATACTCAGATTCATAAAATGTTCATAAAAGACTTGTACTTTCTTTATCCAGAATTCCTCAATGTTTTGATGTTCAGATGATAAGAATGGGATAGTGAGAACGAAATTATTGAAGAAATATTTGGACAATGGGAAAGCATCAAGTGTATCATCTGGATTCAATTTCTTTGGAATACCATCATTAGTAGACTTATCAACTTTGTATTCTTTTGGATCACCTTTGGTGAATGGGAAACCGAATCTTCGTAGCGCATAAGCATCATTGAATTGTTCAAACTCCTTCTCTAATTGTAGCCTGAGTAGTTCTCTTTTAAGGAAATGCTCTCTAGTGGGTGTGATCTCAGTCATCTCAACTTCCTGTGTATCTTACTTTACTAGCAATTCGTCTTCAACGTTGGCTAGTCAATTCACCTTCAAATCAATGGTTTTGGTGAGATGGTTTGCTTATTATTGTTGTTGATGAGCTTCAAATCCGCGACTGAACTGCCGCTGAGAATGTGCTACTAACAAAACGACAAAGTGCTTGAATATTGGAAATATAGCTACAGAACATTGGCTCATTATTCTCATAAATTCGTTATTATAAATGAATTGGGCATATACATACCACTCTCGTAGAGTTCTGTTTTGTATTAGTTGCCGGGTATTCCGATTTTTATAATCAATCCGTGATATACATATATATGTGTTAGTTCCAGATGGAATTGACTGTATTGGTCGTCATTTAACAAAAGTTTTACCAAAGATAGTTCGTCTTTCTAAATCTTGTTATAACATTATCATAACTATAGTAATTATGAGTCTGCACCGTAGTTACCTTAGCCTTCACCTTCACCAAGTTAACGCTCTACTCCTCACTTTCAGACAACTCTTTTTCATACATTTGTCGTATTCTTGACTCAGCATTCAGAAACTTTTTAGCTTCACTCATCTTTAGTTTCTCAGCACTATTGGTATCATAGTCAGTGATCTCTACTCTTTGCCTTTGACCATTCTTTAGCACACAGTCTTGAAATACTCTTTTGAAAGGATAACAGTTGATGAGCCCACCGTTGAATGTGCATTCGTATTGGGTAAGTGATTTCAAAGTGCATGTGGCATCCTTCAGTTTCTTCTCTATATCGTAGACTCTATTCAGATCGTCTTTCACCAGCACGGGAGTAGGAGGGGCCATTTGGTATATTGGATGGTATGAACCTGGTTATAACGTGTGTATTGTTCCCGTTCATGTTGAGATTCTGCTCAAGTCTAAATTTTGGTTCAAAGATTTTCAGGCGCGAACTTTTGTGGACTAACACAAGCTGGGTTCCATACATTAGAAAGTCTGTATTGGAGAGTAGATGTAAAAGACAAGAAATACCATTTCCATGTGTGAAGTGAACAGGGTTAGTAATCTAGGACCCTGTTCTGAAATCATAAGCTAGTAACTCATGTTTTGGGCAAACTCTGTATTCTTCTCGCTAAAGTCAATCTAATCTGCCAAATTTTCAAGGCGAAAATAGTTTTGTTTACGTTTTGAAAAATGTATGAGTGTGATCTGGCAACATTGAACAAAGCTTTAAACACAACAGTCCACATATATACTGTCGCTCAGTTGGTTGCTGAATATCCCATTGCAAAGATACATCCCACAATGAGCCCACAATTGAAACAGCAATTGGAGAAGTACTACTCTTGTCACCAAAAACCAAAAGAATTGAAATTCACATATGGTACAGCTGGATTTCGTACAAAAGCCAACATTCTAGATAGCGTCGTCTTTGTTGTTGGTATATTAGCCAGTCTTAGATCCAAATATCTAGATGGTCAAACCATTGGTGTTATGATTACCGCTTCCCATAACCCTCCAGAAGATAATGGTATCAAATTGATTGATCCCCAAGGTGAAATGTTGGAACAATCTTGGGAAAGTTATGCTACAACTTTAGCTAATCTAAACACAGTCGATGAGTTATATGAAGAAATTATCAAAATTGCTGGTAATTTGAATATTAATTTGGAAACGAAATCAAATGTTATAATTGCTAGAGATTCAAGGGATTCAGGCCCTGCTTTAACAAATGCAACCATTGATGGATTGAAAGTTCTTGATACAAAATATGAAAATTATCATTTGTTAACTACGCCACAATTACATTACCTTGTTAGAGCAATTAATACCAAAGACACTCCAGTTAGATTTGGTGAACCAACTGAAGAAGGTTATTTCAAAAAATTGGCCACTTCTTTCAAAAAAGTTTATGAAGGTTTCCTAGATGATAAAACCGCTGAAAAGATAAAGATCACAATTGATGCTGCAAATGGTATTGGTGGTCCAAAAGTTGATAAATTGCTTTCTGGATACCTATCCGAATATATTGAGTTTACAGTTGTTAACAACAAATACACAGATCCAGAAGCATTGAATGTCGGGTCAGGTGCTGATTATGTCAAAACTAACCAGAAATTACCAAATAACATCACAGCGGAACCATTACAATTATATTCATCATTTGATGGTGATGCTGACAGAGTGGTCTTCTACTACAATGATAATCAAGGTATTTTCAAATTATTAGATGGTGATAAGATCTCAACTTTATTAGCTGAATTCTTGAAAGATTTAGTGGAAAAATCAAACCTTGATGCTGAGATTGGTGTTGTTCAAACTGCTTATGCTAATGGTAGCTCAACCAATTACTTGACTGATGTTTTGAAAGTTCCAGTTGTTTGTACACCAACAGGTGTTAAGCATTTACATCATGAAGCTGCTAAATTTGATATCGGTGTTTATTTCGAAGCTAATGGTCATGGGACCGTCTTATTTTCTGAATCATTCACTGAGACGTTAAAGAATGCTTCACCATCTACTCCACATGCTAAAAGATCCATTGATACATTATACCAAATCTCTCAATTGATTAATCAAACTGTCGGTGATGCAATCTCTGATTTATTAGCTGTTTTGATTGTTTTAGCTATCAAAAAGTGGGATCCTTCAAATTGGGATGAATCCTATACCGATTTACCAAATAGATTAGCTAAAGTTATCGTTCCAGATAGACACGTCTTCAAGACTACTAATGCTGAAAGACAATTGACATCTCCTGCTGGATTACAAGGTAAAATTGATGAAGTTGTTAAGAAATTTCAACATGGTAGATCTTTTGTTAGAGCTAGTGGTACTGAAGATGCTGTTAGAGTTTATGCTGAAGCTAATTCAAGAGCTGAAGCTGACCAACTTTCTCAAGAAGTTAGTGAGTTAGTCAAGAGCTCCGTTTGATCCCTTAAGTATGTACAAAAGTTTAAAATACTATCATTTACTCGTGATCAGTTGTTGTAGTTATGGTTGTACGTTTATGTTTTCGTCAAAAAATCATTTTCCGAGAATTTTGGATCGATCTAGAAAATTTAAAAAAAAAAAAAAAAATATTATGAGAGATGAGCTACTTCACCATCTAAAGCCCAAAATCATCAACACCGCAAAAATGGCCAAGAAGGATAAGAAAAAAGATAAAGATGCCAAAAAGGCTCGTATAGAGGAAAAAAATAAAAAGGCACAACAAAAAGCAGAAAGAAACAACAAGAAAAAGGCCAAAAAGACTGGTGAAATAGATGAAGATGATGTTGACATTGATGAAATTTTAGCCAACTATAAAAAAGAACAAGAAGCTTTTGAAGCTATCAATATAGAAACAGTGGATCGCCCTTCGAAAAGAATTAACGTATCAATGGTTGCTAATCCTAATCATGGTAAAAGAGAATTAATCATGTTTGGTGGTGAAAATACCGTTGATAACATGTCTGCTTTTTATAATGAATTATACACATATGCACCAGATTCAGATCAATGGAGGAAAATCACATCAAAAAACAGTCCAATGCATAGATCATCTGCTGCTATAGCTGCTCATCCAAGTGGTGTTATACTTTTACATGGTGGTGAATTCTCAAGTCCAAAGCAAAATACATTTTATCATTATTCAGATTCTTGGTTATTAGATGCTACTACAAAGGAATGGACCAAGATTGAACAGAAGAACGGTCCAAGTGCAAGATCTGGTCATCGTATGACTGTTTGGAAGAATTTTTTCATCATGTATGGTGGGTTTAGAGACTTGGGTACTTCGACTTCTTATTTGAATGACTTATGGGTTTTTGATATTACAAGTTATAAATGGAAACAAGTTGAATTTCCTCCAAATCATCCAACACCAGATGCTAGATCAGGTCATTCTTTAATCCCACATGCTGATGGTGCTGTATTATGGGGTGGTTATTGTAAAGTCAAAGCTGGTAAAGGTCTACAAAAGGGTAAGATCTTGTCCGATTGTTGGATTTTAAAAATGAAGAGTGATATCGGGGCAATTAGATGGGAAAGACGTAAGAAACAAGGATTCCAGCCTTCACCAAGAGTTGGTTGTTCTATGGTTCATCATAAAGGTAGAGGTGTTTTATTTGGTGGTGTTTACGATTTTGAAGAAACTGAAGAATCATTAGATTCACAATTCTATAATGATTTATTCACGTATCAAGTTGAAAGTAACAGATGGTTTTCATTATCATTAAGAGCTCAAAAGAAAAAGCAACAAAGAATAAACAAGAAACAGAATAGAGATGAAGATTTAGAAGAAGTTTTGAATTCTATTCTTGCTAAGGCTAAATTGGCAGATGAAGATGAAGATGATAATAAGGACGATGATGAAATTGAAGCAGAACTAAAGAAAATGGATGAAGATGATGATGAGGACAATGCGGATTCAGAAAGAAGAGAGTACCCAGTTGTTAATGCTTTACCTCATCCAAGATTTAATGCAGCTACTGCAGTTGTTGATGATACGCTATTTATTTTCGGTGGTGTTTGGGAATTTGGTGAAAAGGATTACTCAATTGATAGTTTATATTCTGTTGATCTTGCAAAATTGGATGGATTAAAAATTTACTGGGAAAATTTGAAAGATGTCGAGAATGCAGTCAAAGAGGAAGAAGAAGACGAAGAAGACGACGACGAAGAAGATGATGAGGATGATGATGAAGAAGAACAAGAGGCTGAGAAATTGGTTTCTGAAGATGAAGAGGATGATGAAGAAGAACCTATTGAAGAAGAACCTGAAATTCCAGATCCGAGACCATGGTTACCACATCCTAAAGCATTTGAAAGCTTAAGAGCCTTCTATGTTAGAACTGGTGCTCAGTTCCTAGAATGGGCTATCTCAAATAACAGAGATGCCCGTGGTAAACATCTAAAGAAGAAGTCATTTGACTTATGTCAAGATCGTTGGTGGGAGAGAAGAGAACAAATTCGTATTGAAGAAGATAAGTTTGAAGAACTTGGTGGTGTTGGTGAGGTTATAGAAAAAGATACTACTAAGGCCACTTCCAAGAGAAGATAGAAGAAGGAAAATGGATTACAATCATGTATACCAAATAAATTAACACTAATGTACAATTTTTTATATGTAAACTCTATATTTGAAAACTCCTAATAACATACTGTTTCAACTCATGCAAAATGAATACCGACTTGATGGAATGCATATAATAATTTCAAGAAATCATTTTGATCACATTTACCTGCTCTCTTTTCACCTAAACCAGTTTCAGTTAAAACACTTTCAATTTTTTCCTTTACGACATCTAACATTGGACCTTTCTTACCAGATTCTTCCACCATCATAGCGTCACCATCCATTGAAGCCAAATATGTTTTATAGTTCTTCTCCAAAATTTCCAAAACAGTTGTAGATTTGAAACCTGCAGCAATTGTTCTATTTTTTCTAACAAACACTATTCTTAATAAACCATCCCATTCATTATAATCAACCTGGGGTCTTGGATTTTTAATCTCTATTCTAACAACACTTGATTCAACTTGTGGAGGTGGTCTAAAATTATTTTTACCAACCTTCATGATATGTGTAACATTAGCCCACATTTGGACATTTGCAGATAATCTACAATATAATGAATCACCTGGTCTTGCAATTAATCTAAGAGCAAATTCTCTTTGAAACATCAGTATGGAAACTCTTGGAGGTCTTGGCTGATTAATTAATTTGAAAACTAAAGGAGATGAAATTTGATAAGGGGTATTACTGATACAGACATCAAAATATGGTAAGTCTGTCTTCATGAAATCACCCAACATGATTTCCAATTTTTTTTCCACTGGTGTACCGTGAACTCTCTTTGTCAATTCAGCACCCATTCTTGGATCCATTTCCACAGCGAAAACTTTTCTCGCCTTTTCCAATATACGAACAGTCAAATTACCAGTACCTGGACCAACTTCTAGTACCACATCTGAAGGTTTGATGTTTGCTTTATCCACAATACCTTGAGCTATAAGAGGATTTTTCAAAATATGTTGACCAAGATCAGTATTGAACTTGAACACAGAGTTCATATGCTTTTCAGCAGAGACTTGATTGTCACTACCACTAGAGTATTTCTTTTTATTAACCACTTTGCCCATATCTCTCAGCTCTATCCAGCTTTGAATAGATTCAGATACTCTTTATATTAAAGATCAAACTCATCGCATAAATTTTTTTATATTTTTTTGTTTCTTATCCTCGGTATGCGCACTCCATCAACATAAGTTTCGCGAATCGATTCTACGGTTTTTCGACTCCATATTCTTTCAAAAAGTTTCTTGACGTAAACATTGAATTCATTCAAAAGCAAGCTGAATAGCTCTAATATAGATAAGCAACTTTCCGAAGATGAACAAAGCTCCACGAACAATTCCTAAAGAAGTTCACGATCGAGCAAGACAGTGAGTAATCAATTACTCTTCTTACTTATTTCAGTCCTGACAATTTATAGCATCCGTTTGATCCTTCTTGGTGCCCCAATATTTCTTATTACCAGCGTCATGTTATACAAAAGGCGTGAGTATACCTGCCATTCATAAATTAAAACAGGTGCTAACTAAAGATCTGCGTAGTCTACCTAGGAGAAGAAAAAAAGGTACGTACAGCTGAGTTTTTAGATGATGGTTCAATTAGGGATTTCACTCCTGAAGAGATTAAAAGACATGATAAAGAAAGTTTCTTTACTAGGATTTTTGGTGATGAATCACCGCTCAAGAATACAAAGAAATGAGCTATAAAACTAATAAAACTCAATTGGTATCTATTTATTATTTATCTATTTATTTGATCGGAAAGACACCCAAGTGGTTGATTTACTGTTATTTATCACATCATAAATGTTCATTCATTATTTATTTCCCTATATATCACAATTTCATATTTCATTATTCCATTAATTATAGTACAAATGTTTTTTTTTTGTTGAAAATAAACCCACTATTTCCATATTGGCTTATCAGGTTTATCTAAGAACCTCGTTGCTCTTAAAGCAGAATTTGGACGGCTGCCACTTAGTCTTGAACCACCCCTTTCAATTATTTCCTTTACTGGTGTAGGTTGTGGTAATAATGATTTCCTTCTGTTGTCTGAAGCTCTTGATAACGGTCTGTCGTAGGTTTTTGATGATGCTCTAACAGGGGTTTGTGGAATCATTGAATGTCTTTTCATTCTACCAATTCTTGAAGGTGGTCTCTCTGATTGGCTCTGTCTTGTTGATGCTAATGCACTTGCTGGTCTTTCACCAGTACGACTCAGTGATGTTCTTGTTTGAGAAGATGATCTGTACAGTGACGATTCTCTATCTAATACACCTAAACGAGAACTTGGTCTTGGTATTTTGGACTGAATTGGTTCATTTGATTGCAATCTTGTAGGTACAGGTAATCTCGAACCTAATGACGAAGCGGTAGACCTTCTTCTGTGGCTTGATAAATTCGGTGTTTGGAAAACATTATCATCACTGTTTGCAAAACCAGACAGACCAGATTTACCGACTGCTTTAATTCCACTAGTTGGCGTTTGAGCTTCCACGATTGGACTCATAGTATGAATATCACTTTTCATGAAAGGTGGACTGCTTGGATAATTGGCAGCAATTGAAGATGTAAAATCCTCATTAGGAAGTTTGGATAATGAAGTTTTCAGTTCTGGTATCTTTTGTAAATCCTGAGAATTCAAATTTGTAATTTTAGTTTTCAATGGTGAATTATCAATTTCATTGTGTCTTAGGCTCTCGCCCAGGATATTCTTTGGTACATTGTTCAGTTCAGCTGGTTTTCTAACAGATGTTGGGTCATTTTCAATTAAAACAGGTTTCAAATTTAATTTTCCCATAAAGAATTCACCAGCTCTACTTCTCCTTTTATGTTGAATAGGGGTGTTGGAGTTCTTCCCTTCATTTCCAAACTGTAATTTCTTTTGATTATTATCATCTAATGATAAAGTCTTGAATTGTTTGAGTTCTTCAAATACTGACTCATTACCTTCAAGATAAACCGTATATTCTTCTGGGATTGATGTTTTAGCAGCTAACCAACGTGCAGCTAATTGATTACTCTTCTCAACCACAGTAATATCAATCAATTGTTCATCAATCGCTTGATTAATCAGAGTGAATGTACTTTCAATAATTTCACAACTGTATCTCATTTTTTTTAAAATTTGTGTTTCAATAGAACCATGTTTATCTTTGACATGGCTAAGTTTTGAAGTCTCACGTTCCACGCTTGAGATCATGAATGACATTTCTGTATTCAAATAACTGAAAATTTCACTCCATCTTTTGTCCACCAATTCATATTTCAAATCATTGACTTCATTTTGTAAGAAATCCAGCTCTTTAATCAATGAATTATATTTTGAACTTATCTTGTTGATGTTTATAGCACTCACTTGTTTGTGCTTTTGACCGAATTCATCAATTCTCATAGGAATAAATTGTAGACTTGCTTTTAATGGGTCCACTATACTTTTCAAATCTAGAAACTCTTCATAAAGTTCATTATCGACTTCATTTAATAATGGTAGTCGTAGATTTGACTTTTGTGTAAGCAACTTTTTGGTCAAGATCTCCAAGTTGAAACTTGGTGCATGACGAACAGGTGAGCTGAATCTTCTTTCGTGTATTCTAAAGCATTTCTTCAAACAATTCTCAAGTTCATTATTTATTGAATTCATTGTGATATTGAAAATCTCATTATACTCAGTTGAAACATCCACGTTGTTTTTGAAACTCAATAAATGGTTCTGTTTAATTCCCAAACTTAATTCACTTATATGGTCTAGCTTATCAAATATACCAGTATCAGCAATTGAAGCATCTTCATTTAAGTTTGTTTCTAATAAGTTCAACGATTGTAACACAACAGAATCTATTGAATCAATGTTTCTATAAATATCATAATATTTACTTCTACCTTCAGCCAACCAATCTAAATTTGATATAATCTCAGTAGGCAAAGTCCCCAAATATTCAAAAATCTCTTTAACCCTCAATATATAGTTCAGAACATCATCTATAACAGCTTCTAATCTAGTGATATCAAATGGTTCCAAGTTCGCGATGCTTTGAAAGAAATTGAACTGTGACCTTATCACAAGTAGCTCTGAAAATTTGTGTACCATGATTCTATGACCCAGGGATGATGTTAGCTATCGAACAATTCAGTATCCAAGTAAATTTGAAGGCCCGGTTTTGGTTGACAATGATCTTTCTGTTGTGATTTAGTGTTTTGTTTATGTTTGATCTGAACCAGGATCTGTCCCATTGTGAATCAAAACAAAAACAGGAAAGTTACCCGCAAAGCAGTCATCGCGTCAAAATTCCAATGCAGCGAAGTCCTAGACACAACTGTGCATCAGCGGAAACTACGATGGCTTGAGACCACTGGCGCATAGGAATGATACATCATGTTAAATTATATGTCACAAAGTGCTAATCATGACGGATAGGTCACAAGGGTGTTCCGTCGTCTATTTACTAGTTGGTGTTTGCTCAATTTGATCTGGTTTCACAGCACCTTGATCGAATTTCAGGTCTTCCAATGCCTTATGTATAATTTCATTCTTGATGAACTCTTCAGTGAATTCATCAGCATTCTCATATTCACCTTCTTCATTTGAACCATCCTTCTTCTTTTTTTTCTTAGCATCTTTTCTTTCAGTAGCATCACTCTTCTCTTCATTCAATAATTTGAATAAGGCACTGTGTCTATCTGCGTATAGTTGTTCAAATTTACCAATTTCTGCAACTTTACCATCATAACCGAGAACAATAACCATATCAGCTTTTCTAATAGTGGATAAACGGTGTGCAATTGAAATAGTTGTCATTTTTTCATCTCTCATTAACTTTTGTAATGTCAAATTGATCGCATATTCACTCTTACTGTCTAATGCAGATGTAGCTTCATCCAAGATTAAAACAGCTGGATTCTTAATCAAGGCTCTTGCGATTGAGATTCTTTGTTTTTGACCACCAGATAACAAAGCACCTCTAGGCCCAATGATTGTATCATACCCGTCTGGGAATTTATCAATAAAATCATGACAATTGGCCTTTTTAGCAGCTTCAATAATCTCCTCTTCAGGAACATCTTTAGATTTCAAACCATAAGTAATATTGTCACGAATTGTACCAGACATTAAAATTGGCTCTTGCTGAACCACACCAAGATGTCTTCTAAGACTCTTGGAGTTATATTTACTTATATCTTTTCCATCAAGCAAGATTTGACCATTTGATAAGTTGTAATATCTTAACAATAACGAAGTGATTGTAGATTTACCCCGACCTGATGGACCCACAACACAAACATTTGAATTTGCGGGTATTTTAAAATTTAAATCATTAAATATTTGAATCTTTGGTCTTGTCGGATATGAAAATGAAACATTTTTGAATTCGATTTCACCATGTGGCTTTGAAAGTACTGGATCACCTAATGTAGCATGAATTTGAGGTTGTCTATCAATCAATTCAAATAATCTTGAAGCAGCACCTGTACCTTTCATTAATTCTGAATAAAATTGAGCTAAACCAAACATAGCATTTCCAGCATAATCTGCATAAAGCATGAACGCAGCCAAATCACCAACTGATAAACTACCATTTGCAATTAATTTAGCACCATATGCTAAAATGATCAAGAATGACGCATCACCAATCATTGAGGTACCTGAATAAAAAGTAGCATTCACGAAAGCTTCACGTTTACCTAAACCGAAAACTCTCCTTATAGCACTATTATATTTACGTAATTCTTTCCCCTCGGCAACAAATGATTGAACAGTTTTAATACCACTTAATTGTTCTTCACCAACTCTTGTTAAATTACCAGTAGCTTGTTGAATACCTCTTGAAATTTCACGAATCTTATTACCAAATATAACTGTACCCACCAACACAGCAGGAATAAAAGCAAATACAACAGATGCTAATTGAGAACTGATTAAAAACATTGCACCAACCCCAACAGTACCAGTGATACCAGCTTTAAACCCATCACTAACATTTTGGGTCATTGATCTTGAAACAACATAAGCATCAGAACCTAATCTTGAAATCAAATCACCAACTTTATGAATATCGAAAAATTCAGCATCTTGTGAGACTGTCTTCTTTATAACATTTGATCTTAATCTTGCAACTAATTTTTCACCCAAGATTCTCAACAAGATAATACGACCATAGTTGGCAGCAACACCAAATAACATAAAAGCACCTGTTAGTCCAATAAATTGATATAATGAAAGGCCATAAATGATTGGAGGCAATTCACCGTCTATTACACTCTTGGTGGAATCTAGTACTAAACCATAAGCTTTTGGTAATGCCATTCCGATGGTACCTGAGATCACTAATAATGCTATAGCCAACGACAGTAGTTTACCGTCATATTTAGCTAATGTGAATAATCTAAATAGATCCTTCCATACTAGTTTTGCTTGTGCTTGCTGAGATGGCGGTGGAGGAGGAGTTGAAGATGATGAGTTTGATGCACTGTCAGATGAAGATTTCCCATACTTCTCATCAGGTTTCTTGGAAGCATCAGCTTGATCCTTATTTATTATTGATGATCGTGAAAAGGAACGTCTTTGATATGAATGATGTGATTGATAGTGATGTGATAACTTTGCTGCTAAGCTTGATGTATTAAGACGGATCCTTTGAGCTGATGTCGTAGTGAATGTTGAAACTTGGCTGAAACCTGAACTTTGAAGCAACGGTTTGCGTAACAGACAACTAGAGACAACTGAGCTTTTGAAAACTGAAGGCGTTAATTTTATGGTTGGTTTCAATAAGAAATACATTCAGTCTCTATGTATTGATTTTGACGTCTTTATATTAGGATTTCCTTGCTTTGCATTTAATGTGACAGTAATTCAGCACCCAAAGGAGCGATCTTTAAGTATTCTTTAGCTTGACCAATAGGTAAGACTCAGAAGATAAGGTAATATTATGAGAATATGAATCTGTTGGCTTAAGTTGTCTTTTATTGGAATTCAATTCAGATAAATTTTTGGTGATATTTAAATAAAATACTCCAGACATGATTTCGCTGGAAAAAATGCTACGCTCCCGAGAGTGCGCTTCAACTTCGCAGCGACACCCGAACAAAAACTACGATACTACTTTAAGCTACAACAATTCAAAGTCAGTTCATAAACTTGTAATTTATATTCTTTTCTTGTATGCCATAAGTAACGTTATAAAACAAACATTTTGTTTAAAGTTGCGTTTTTTCTTTGATCATTAATTAATTGTGTTGTAATTAGATTGTTAACCTTTCAATTAATCTAGTTTTTAACTAATGGTTCAGCATCTTTTGCAATACCGTTTTCAAATTTGATAACCTTAGCATCTGTGTTATTTCTTGCCAACACTTTTTGATTTTGAAATTCTGGTTTCAAAGATTTTCTGACAGTTTGAGCAGAAATTTGTAAGTATTTGTTGAATCTATGACAATGATGTTAGTAAAACTTGGATTCCAGACATTAACCGCCACAGGGCCCACAATTGAATGGGACTGGCCCAATTGTGTTATTTGAGAGCACATACGAAAATCCAGCTTTTCTCCAGGCAGACATTGTTGAATATTTATGTGTTTATGTTGACTGTTGAAGCCTATGTTCAGTGTGATTATGGTGTACTTCTAATCCCTTTCTTCAAAAACACCAAAATTTGAAGAATTTGATTCGTTCTGAGATTTACCGTGGTGGTGGTTGACTTCCAAAAGAGGAAGTAATATTAGCGGTTTCTTCATTGCGCATTTATTCGGGCGGGTAAATACAGAATTTTTTATAGTGGCAGATCATTTTATTATATGGCCTTGAAGAAGCGATGAGATGAGTAGAATTGATGGGAAGCAGATACATCAGAGTATAAATCTGTACTATTAGTTACATCCAAGATGGCTGTCTCACGAGATCATTACTACAAACTAAGTAGTGACTTGGAGCAAGAGAGAATTGGTGCTGCAATCGCTTTAATCAATGAGCTAAATGAAGCTAATGATGATCAAGAATGGGAATATGCATTAACTAGATTGATCAAAGGTCTTTCATCCTCAAGAGGTTCTTCGAGACTCGGGTTTTCTACATGTCTGACAGAGTTGATCAATATTAGATTATCAGGTGGTAAACTTTCTCTACAAGATTTAGTGGAATTGATCAATACAAATAATAAAGTTGCAAGTTCAATGAATGGTAAAGAAGAACGTGCTATGTTATTTGGTAGATTGTTTGGTTTTCAATGTATATCTAATCTGAATTCAGGTGTGTTTGCTGGTGATATTAAATTTCAAGATTTTAAACTATTTATTGACAATTTAATGGAATTAGCTTCATCAAAATCTTGGATTAGAGAATCAACATTATTCACGATTGTCAATTTACTAAGGTCAGTTTATCAGCGTCTTGATCAAAATTCAATCACATACATCTTCACTAAACTAGATGAAGCTAAATTATCGTTAACTACTGAAGGTGTTGCCATTTATCTATCAGTCCCATTGTCATTTAGATCATCTGTTTTAACAAAATTGGACTTCCAAAATGCTACATGGAAAGAATGTGATCCATTACATCAATCCAATTTGGCCCTATTAGCCAAGGTTTTGAAAGACATTTCAAATGGTGAAGAACAAGCAGAAGAAAAAGGAAATACAAAGAAAAAAGGTTCTTGGTCTCCAAGATTACATTTTGTTTGGCAATTAATTGTTCAAGAATTAAGTTCAGTTAGTACCGATGATACTATTGATGAAGAAGTTGAAAATACAAAAAAGAGAAAAAAGTCAAGTGAAAAATCTAAGAAAAAATCCAAATCAAACTCAAAAGCTCAACAAAGTGTTACTGATCATATTACTGTCCCAGAATTTTGGAAAGTCATTATTGATGAAGGTTTCTTCAGTGAAAAGGCATCTCATGAACGTAAATATTGGGGGTTTGAAATTTTTGAACTATTATTCACATCAGTTTCACCTGAAGTGTCATCATGCTTATTCACTCAAAACTTTATGAGAACATTAATCAATCAAACATCAGATAATAACAGATTACTAAACAAAGTTGCCAAAAAGACTTTAACCAAAATCTCAGAAATCACATCACAACAACCTGAAAAGGTTATCCCAGTTCTTAAAAATTTATTAGTCGGTGAATATGGCTCTTTACAATTTGATAGATTGACAAAATCTAAAACCGTGGAAAATTTAATTTCCACCACGGATTCTAATTCTGCATTAGCTGATTTCTTCATCAATATTTTAAAAAATCCACTCTTGAAAACCCAATCAAATGATGATAAGGATGCTGCTTTGAAAACCATGAAATGGACAATCGATCAGTTATTACATCTTGTTCGTGCCAAAAAGTCAAAATTGAATGTCAAGAATGACTTGAAATGGATTGATTCAATCTTGAGAGCACTAGTTCAAGTCGCATTTTTCAAAGAATCTCCAGAAACTGAAGAGTCTCCAATTTCAGAATTTGCTCAAGAAAGGTTGAACTCGATTTTGTCAGATGTTGTCACTATTGAACGTACTGATAATCAAACATGGTCATATAAGACTTTAAGTTCATTACTAGACTATTCAAAAGATCACACACCAATTTTCGAATTTGATGAAGAATTACAAGCAGTCAAAGATAAATCATTGAAAGTTTTGAAAAAAATCAGAAATAAACGTGAAAGCTCTAAACATGCAGATAATTCCAGGTTATTAGTTTTTGAATTATTATTCTCCATGGTCACATTACAGTTATTCTCAGGTGATGCTGAATCAGTTGATACATTACAAGAATTACAAGATTATTATTATGAACATAAGAAGGATGATGAAGAAGATGATAATGATGATCCAAGTGAAAGTGTTATTGGTATTGTTGAGATCTTGTTAAACTTCATGAGTCAGAAAAGTGCATTACTTAAAAAATTGAGTATGATTGTTTGGGAAAACTTCTGTGAAAAATTTGATTTAGGTGCGTTGGAATTGTTGTTTGACGTTATTAAGACTAAAGAAAATAAAGAAGGTCAGAAGGCTTTGTTTGAAGGTGAAGATGAGTTCATCGATGAAGATGATGAGGAAGAAGAGCATGATCATAGCGAAGAAGAAGAGGAGGAGGAAGAGGAAAGTGAAAGCGAAGAAAGCAGTGAAAGTGAAGATGAAGAGGAAGAGGAAGAGGAAGCTGGTGATGATGCCGTCAATGAATTAGAGAAAAAAACAAACTTAGCTCTAGCCGAAGCTTTAAACATCCCACAACATAATGGTGAAGTTACTTTCTCAAGTGATGAAGATGATGATATGTCAGATGACTCCATGGATGATGAACAAATGATGGCTATTGATGGTCAATTATCCAAAATTTTCAAACAACGTCGTGATGCCTTAGATACTATTCAAACTGGTAACAAAAGAAAAGCTGAAGTTCAAGATGCAAAATCAAATATCTTGCTATTTAAACATCGTATTGTGGATTTATTGGAAATTTTTGTGAAGAAGAATCCAAATAGTGAATTGATCATTTATACCGTTGAACCATTATTAGCTGGGTTGAAATTAACACTAGATAAATCATTAGGTATCAAGATCCATAAATTATTAAAAAACAAAGTTTGTAAATCCAAAGTTGACATACAAACAGTTTCTAAGGAACAATTATTGGAAATTTTACAAAATGTTCAAAAAGATGTCTTGAGAACTTCAAATACAAATGATTTTAACTTATCATCATCACAATGTTCTATATTCATTTCTAAACAAATTTTACAACTTGATGAATCTTCAGTTGATGAAATCATTGATCAATATACTGATCTTTTGAAAAAATGGTTCACCAAGAAGAATTCAAGATTGACTAGTTCAATATTTTTTGACTTCATTAATTGGTTAAGTTCCAAAAGAAGTCAAAACTGATATCATCTGCATACCGCTGTTTTCGTTGTTGTGTATACTGTACTTTTGATTAAATAAATAGATTGTTAAAAGGTTAGATTTTAAAATGGGTATTTGTAGAGTGTAAAAGATTATATGCTAATGATTCATACGAATATAGAAAACAAGAAGCACGAAAAACAATAAAAAACATAACAATAAAAATCAGATACAGCACATATATAAAAACAGACATTTCATGATAAGGATAACACAGTTGAAGTTTTCTAATGATAAAACAAGTAGGAAATGAATTGAAATTTTTAGTAATTTTACAATTTTCTAGGGTTTATTCATTTTCCATTTGTGCTTTCACTTTCTGGAGCCGGTGTATGGGATTGTTGTTGCTGCTGCTGCTGTTGTTGTGCTTTGGCCTCATTACTTCTTTTATCTGTTTCAATCTTATTATTGATCAAAAAGATAGCTGTTTGGTTACCAGCACTTGTACCAACAAGTGTGATTTTTCTCTCTTTTGCGCCTGGTTGAGCATCAGCAATCTGTATTCTTGATCTAGAAGTATCTTTGATCTGTTTGATATTTTTACCACTTTTACCAATTATATTACCAACATATTCATCGGGAATGAAAATATCTTGTGTGATTTGAGCGCTTCCTAACGGTAGGGATATTGGAGGGTTCATAGGTACACCATTCATAGGCACACCATTCATTGGCATATTATTCATGGCGGGAAATGACATTCTATTTTGAAATTTGTTATTATTGTTTGATCTTTGAGCTCTATTAAAATTGTTGAATTGAAGTAGTTGATGTTGATCAAATTGTGGCATTTGACCATAATTCATCATACCGTTGAATAATAAGGGATTTGCAGGTAAAGCTTGTTGTGTCTGTTGTTGATGTTGTTGCTGTTGTGCTGGATCATAGAATATAACTTTCCCTTTGAATAAGGACTTATGCTCTAGCACTGTCTGAGCTACATAATATGTTGCAATATGAATTGAATCGGCAACACCAGCTATTGTTAAACAACGATCTGTGGAAAATGGCATCGAATTGGAACTAGCAGATAATTTAGCAGCAGAGTTATCTTCGATTTCCCTGAATCTTATACCTTGTTTACCAATAACGTATCCTATAACTTGGTGCGGTATTAAAAGTCTTAAATTCAGTTGTTTGGAGTCGGCTGTGGAGGGTACACCTTCTTCTTCATCCAGTATGGCTCTAGTCATTAATCCAAACGCTTTAGCAACATTTTCAGCTGGGCCTCTAACATGGATGACACGTTCAGTGACACCTCTTATATTCTCACTAACATTGATTCTTGTGCCCGATGTTTCCTTGATATGATTTATCTTTTCACCACCTTTACCAACAACTAATGCGGCTTCCTTCACTTGACACAACATTCTGAAATGGACATAAGTTGGATCATCATTATTCTGCACCTTGTGACTAGATATAGTTCTTGAGGCAGCATCATCTTTTTCATTTTTAGACTCTTGATCCTTGTCCTTGTCATTACCATCTGTAATCATCTCATGGTCTTGATTCCCCAGCACTTCGTCACCACCATCATGTGCTTCAATTGCTTCGGCATCTAACGCGACTCTCTTGATGGCAGACTTCTGCTGCTCGTCGTTATTATCTTCCTCGTTCTTACGCTTTAGCATTGTCACAGTTACCCAACGAATAAAACGGCCTTGTATAATGCTTTATAACTCTAGACTAGCCTCTGTTTGTATCGCGTCTGCGTTGATTGAAATTTTATCTTCTCCTTCAAAAACATTTCGTAGAACGCGTTCGCGGATTTTTTTTGTGAAGTTATCGAAAACATTAACTGAAGCTCTAAATTATAGTGAAGCGTAGTAATCGTTGGTTGCTTAAAGAGACTACTGGTTATTGTTATGAGTCAAGAAGAATCAGAGAAGAAGGAGCTCGAAGAAGAGTACATTGAAGAGGAAGACGAGGATTTCGATCCAGATAATGGTGAGTATTGGTGATATAATTTGCCTCTCTGCGATGATCAAAATACTAACATCATGCGAACAGCTCAAGATGATGACAACTTTGGCAGTGACAGCGAAGAGGAAGAAGATAAACCGAAGAAGAAGCAGAAAAAGTCCAAGAAGGGTGACGGAGATGATGACGATGATCTGGATACTGAAAAAGAAGTAAATAAGGCAAATTATAGTAGGATTGAAAGTGCTGAAGGTGGTTTAATCAAAACTAGAACCCAAAGGGCCCTGGAAGAACAACAAGCAACACAATATAGAAGTGTCAGTGGATTGAAAAGTAACGTTGATGTGGATGCTTTATGGAAGAATTTACAAGCACTATCTCAAGAGAGATTAAAACATAGATTCAGTTCAACGTCACCATCTCCTACAGAAACTCCACAACCGTTAATTTCTAATGAAAAAATTAAAATTAAGAGAAAATATGAATTTGCAGGTGAAATAGTGACTGAGGATAAATGGGTTGATAGAGAGTCAGCTGAAGCTAGAGAATATTTACAATCCATAAAAAATAAACCAAATACAGAAATTGAAACACAGGCTGGTGATAAGTCGAAAGAACAAGAACAGCAACAGAATGAACATTCTGGTAAGAAGCTTAGAATCAAAAGAAAAAGACCACCTTTATTAGAAGGTATAATAAGTGGAGCTATCAAACCAAAATTCAATACATTAGAAAAATCAAAATTAGATTTTGCTCAATTTGTTGATAAAGAAGGTATTGATGATGAATTAAGACAACATAATAAAGATGGTTATCTTGAAAGACAAGACTTCTTGAGCAGAGTTGAATTTTTCAAAGATTCTCAAATCAAAGAGATGAGAAAAAAGGAACTGATTAACAAAAACAAATAATTACTTACGAATGTCATGACTTGTGTATAAATAAAAGGGAATAAAAATATCAAGATTGGAAACTATATATATATATATTTATAAAGTCAAATTGTAAAACAAAATCAAATAATTTAGAAGTGAGGAACTCCTAATGAGGTCAATGTCATGTTCACAATACTAAACATCCCTTCACCTAAAACTAAACCTGAACTGAAAACAATCATTGCGGTTTTACCTTCATGACTATGTTTACATTTTCTCAACCAAATATATGCAATAACACCACCAACAAATCTGGCTATGGTAAAAGAAGGTGTATTATAAATACCAACACCAACTGCGACACCCGAAGGTAACCAAATTAATTTATCTTGAACTCTTGGATTATGTTTGAAAATATTTTTGATTAATGAAATGACACCAAATATTAACCCGAAAAGAATAGAAAATTCAAACGCATAAGGTGGTAATCCTTCACCTGTAACCAATCTAGAACAATCAATCCAAATCACAGCAGTTGGTATTCTGAAAACTTTGTTTGGAATATCATAAACGATATTATAAACTTTATACATAATGGCACTCAAAATAATTGACCACACGGTTCCAATAATTTGCGCAAGAAATTGAGCCCTTGGTGAAGCACCTAATAAATGCCCCGTTTTTAAATCTTGCATCAAATCACCAGCTTGTTGAGCACCCGCTTCTGCAATTGCACCAGCTACTAAATTCACAAGGACCGAACCTGGATGATTTTTAGGAATGATTAATGCAAATAATAATTGTGATAATTTCCCAATCCCACTGACTGGGTTTAAATCAGTTTCTCCCAAGGCACGAACACCAAGAACGGAAAGGAATAATGCTAAAATAATGGCGATTATTGATGAATAAATTGGAACAATTGTCGTACCAAATAATGAAACCATTGAAACAATACAAACAATTGAAGAAACAATCAGACCAATAATCACAGTATTTATATGAATTAAATGTTTTGAATCTGCTTCATTATCATTATAACCACCAACACCACCTGTAGTACTCAATACAGAATCACGACGATTATTCGACCCACTTCGATCATCTTTTTGTAACATTCGTAAATATTCTGATCGTTGTTTGTAAACCCTCCATGCAGATTGTGTAGTAACTACAACAAATGAAACAACACTATCACTAACCATCACAGCTAATGATATCCATAAAATCCAACCTTGTGCACCTGTTTTCCAATCATCAATCTCCCCAGGAGCCCATCCCAAGTTTTTAGATAACGGTGCAAGGATCCCCCAACCTAATATGGCACCAAATAACATGTATGACACAGTTGGTAGTCCCATTATTATACCTTGGCCGATATATGCTGGTGATGGTTGGAAAGTCCATAGATAATGATGTGCTAAATATTTACCAAAAGATGGTATGTTTTTAATAATGGGTATGAAATATGATAAGACAGTATAAAATGATGAAATTGTGAATGTTATAATTAATGATTTAATATTTTCATTATATGTATCTGAACTTTGTAAGTTCGTTATTGATTGAGTTTCCAATAAAGGTGAACCTTCATTAGAATCACGATCTATAGCCATTTCTGTTGTTGTTGGTGGAAGTGGAGGTGGAGGTGCTTGTTGTTGTACTAATTCAGCACTATTATTCATAGCTTCCTCTTCATCACTTTCTAATAATAATTCATTATAATCACAAGCAGCCTTAGCATTAAAAGTATCTTCATGACGAATTTCACTATTGTTCAAAACACTAATCAAAGTAGCAGTTGCACTACCTGAAGGGAATGGTAATTTTTCTTTAATAATAACTTGTTTCCTTAATGGTACTGCAAAGAAAATTCCAAAAAATCCAAGTCCAGTAGACCAAACGATTAAATCCCATGTTGTGAAATTCACCAATTTACCTGTCCCTGATTCATCAGCTCTTAAGAATTTTTCAATAGCAGGAACAACACCAACAAATCCATAAGCTAAAGGTCCTGTTCCAACCGCAACTGCAATACTTTGTATGAAAACATTCTCCACATCGGTAAATTCATAAGATAAATAAGGCTGAAATCTCTTGAATACAGCAAATGCTAATAACGCAGATGGTAAAGACATCATTGAGACCCATCCTGTTTGTAAACCAAATTGAAAATTTGAAATAAGGACAATAGAACCAATTAAAAGACCAGCGACAATTGCTCGAGGTGTGATTTGCCTTATATCGGCTTTATTGTTAAAGATTTGACTGTCTGGATTGATCTCTGACATTATTGATATGTGTCTGGATGATTGATGAAGTTGTGATTAGATATCAGGTATTAAGTGTTGGTATGATGAGGAGTTTGAAACGTTTGTGACGGTTTGAATCTTTTTTGATTTGCTGCTCTTTTGCCGATAAATGGGTATCAATTAAACAAAACACAAGTCTGAATGATAAGAATAATGGCTATGATATTTAAACTTTGAGAAACAGTTTTGAGGTATCACTGAATTGTTTATATGAATGTTTTTATCAACCCTTTTATACCATCTCGGGCCATTAGTCATACATATAGTCGAGAAGTTGAATTTTAAAATGCTTTATCAAGGCCGTTACAATCAATTTTCAAACTATGGCGTTGATTTTTCCGCGAAGTGGACATTTTGACCCAAAACGGAACAATCACCGAGAAGTATTTAAAGCGCTACAAATATTTCAAAAGTTTCGAAAAGCATTGGAATCAGAATTGAAATTGAAGTATATATAGTGGTCAAATCTATTTAGTACATGGCACAATGTTTTCTTATTCATCTTGTTCACCAAATAAGATATAATTCAATATATCACTTAGAGTAACAACACCAATTAATTTTCCATCTTCATCAACAAGAAATAATCTATGTAATCTTGATTTTCTAATATTATCCAATATTGTTGATAGTTTATCATTTACAGTACATGTATAAACACCTTCGAAATCATCTGACCTTCTCATTAAAGCTTCACCAACACTTAATGATAAATCATTATATATCCCACCTTTGATTAAACCCAAGACATCAACAGCTTCATAAACATTAATTAATTTATTTGATTCATCAACAATAGGAATTGAACTAACGGATCCATGACTTAACAATTGGATCACATCAATCACTGGTGTATCCATTGTTGCAGTGGAGATTTGTTTATCTGTACCAATACCTAATTCTTTTAAAGGTTGTAATAACATTGAAGTTTCTTTACAATTTAATGAAACAAATTTTAAAATACGATATTGTGTTAAGACACTCACAACAATTTCTCGATGAGTATCTTCATCTTCATCAATCAATGGGATTCTTCTTGATCTTGCTTCAATCATCTTCACACAAGCTTCATATAAAGGTTTAAAAGGATGTATTGAACCAGTATCAATAGGTTCAACACCAATAGCTTTTTCAACATCTTTTAAACCATTCAAAGTTAAACGATCAACTAATTCATATTTATCTGGATTTTGGAAATAATACTGTATCACATTAATAAAATCTTGAGAATTTAATAAACCTGCAAATCTTGAAGTTTTCGCATCCCACAATGGAGCTGAAACAATATTATTTTGTAATAAGATATTTAATGATTTTTTAACCAGTAGAGAAGTATCTAAGACAACTAATCTATAAGAAACAGGTAAGACATCATATGAAGTTTTGGATTTTAAAAATTGTCTTATTGCTTGGACTGCTAATTTTTGATCACGAGCAATCTTTTCCGGATCAAATGGAGAATTATTAGAACTATCTGTTGGTAATTTACCAATATGTGTAGACTTCAGTCTAGATTCTATAGTTGGCATACCAGACATGATGTATTATGGAACTGTATTGTGTAAATGAAGAAATGTATTGAATTGAATGTCGTGTTTGTTTTTCCAGGCAAAGGGGTTCACGAACAGCGTTTAATAACCACTATGGATGGGTTTTTTTTTGCTTGTATGGAAATGGTGAGTGAAGAAAAGCAGCAATGGCGGATGTGAATTATGTGTAAATGAGCTTTGATCTGATAACAAAATGGTGTATGTTTTGTAAATTCTGTGCCTTAAATAGCTGTGTGTTGTTGTGTCTTGAAGCGCTCATTTTTATGGAGATTTCAATTTCGTTTGTTTCGAATTCAAAATCCATGAAAATCGGAGGCTGCTTATGTCAGAAACAGGTTTTATAGTGGGAAATCAATGGGAAATCAGGCCAAAGAGTAGGAATAACGAAGTAAAGCAATAATCAAACATGGGAGTATCATCTTCTTAGAGCTGTCTTCACTAAATACACTTTTCCACCATTGGAACCCGCCCTTATAACACCATATACAGACACATTTCCCACGCCCTAACCACTGATTAACTCGAATTCACCAGAGATTACCCGTCTCTCGCAGCCAAATTGTTCCCAAAAAAGTTTTTTTTTTCGTCTTTTCCCATCGTCCAAAAAACTATAAATTGAATCGATCCCCCCTTTGAAAATTTCCCTTCTTTACAAACACCAAATCTCTTTGCCTTTTGGCTTAGATCAAGTGTAGTATCTGTTCTTTTCAGTGTAACAACTGAAATGTTCTCATTGAGAACTTTTATATTGTTACCTTTATTTTTGGATTACGGTGGAGGAATATTTAATGGGCTTGCTCATTGATTCCTTTCCACATAGTGTCGTTGCCATTGCACTGCTTTGGGCTTCTGACGCAAACTTTTTTTTTTTAAAATGGCTGTTGATGAGATCATCAATGGGTTTTAAAAAATAAAAGATGTTTATGGACTGTTTATACATTGTTTATACACTATTTGTCAGTTGATTATTTTATCGATCTTAAGGACTATGTTATAAATGAGAAGATCACTACTCTTTTATTAAAGCAAAAAATATGTATTAACTTTTCAATTGGATATCTCTAGGGTTGGGTCTTCTTTTATATTATTATTATTATTAGACCATTTATTATTGTTTTTGTAATTTTTAGTTTTTTTCGATTTGTTTCATTAGTTCATTATCTAATTGTCATGATTTTTGACATCTGTTTATTATTTGCAATGGTGCTTGATTGTTCATCTTTTTTAATATTGTTGAAGACTTTATAAAATTTTAAATTTTCATCACCTCCAACAGTGGCAATTATTGAACCATCTGGTGAAATTTGTCCTGATATAATTCTTGAATCATGTGCATTTTCAATCTCTGCAACTTTAATCTTGTGATCATATGAATAAACACTTATACAATTATTTGGATATCCTCCAGTTGCAACAATTTCTTTACCAAATGATTTTGATGACCCCCAATGTAATGAAGAAATTTGTGATCCGGTATCAATTGAATTAATTCTTGCACCTGTTGTAGTATTCCAAAAATGAATTTGTTTATCTGATGAACCACCTCCTGTTGCTAATAATGAATTTATATCTGGATTCCATGATAATGCTTTAACAGCTGCTGTATGTGTTGTTTTAGTGAATTGTGGAATTGAACTTCTACTATCCCATATACAAACTGTATTATCATTTGACCCTGATGCAAATTGTAATCCATCTCTTCTATATTCTAATCCACAAACTTCTCCAACATGATTATTCAGTATACCTGTAATATGATTTTTAATACGAACATCATTATTATAAATTTCTCCAGATTTTGAACCTGCTGTAACTAAATGATTTGACCAACATTGTGAACCAATTCTAACACCACCTTGTGTTCTCATTGTTCTTAATTTTGAACTTGATTCAATATCCCAAATTTCTATTGATCCATCATCTTTACCAATTGATAAATATGATGAATCTTCTGACCATCTTAATGATGATATACCAAAATCACATTCGGTTAACATTGAAACTGATCCACTTGATGCATTCCATATATAACAACAATTATCTAATGCAATACCTAAATAATTGTCACTTGACCAACTTAATAAATTTAAATAAAAATCATCAATAAAACCAGGTGCATCTAAAACTCTTTCAGGATTTGATGAAATTTTTCTTGATCTAATTGGATCTATAGTTGATTTTTGAATATTTTTAAATTGTGAAGTTTGATTTAATTGAACACAATGTTTACTTTGTGGTGGTAATGGTTGATATTTTAAAATCCTTTGACCAACTTCAATACCACATGCATCTGCAACGGATTTTTTATAAAATAATTGTGATTGTGCTTTAATATGTTCTGATGGTGACGCATTTGGTGGTGGTAATGGTTCTTCAGATGAAACTCTACCATTTGATGATGTATATTTTGATGGAATGAAACGATCAGTTTTAGGTAATTGACTTGACATATTTGATGAAGTTCTTTTCAATCCACCAAATGGATTCTTTGATTTATCCCAATCTGAATGAACAACATTTAATTTAGTTGGTGATGTTAATGATAATGTTGAACTTGTATTTTTATCCTTCATAGGAGATCCAGCATATTGTAAATTGGTACGACTTCTTGATAAAGAACGTCTTGGTGGTGAGTCAAAAACTGAAGACATCTTAAGCTGATTATGAGTGTAATAGTTATAGCTGTAGTTGTTGAATTATAGGTCCAGCCTATTAGCACTTTCTTATGAATGGCAATGGTAAGTGATGGATAAAATGTGCAAAGATTTGGTTCAGGTCCAGCCCGACAGTTTTGATAGTTTAAATAGACAAAGCTGTAGATGGTAGACTAGACGTAGCTGTTAAGGTTCAATTCAACAACAACAAAAAATCAGAACCGTCTTTGTGTTAATACAATGTTGATATGATATCTTCAAGACAAAGTGTGAAGTAAGTTGCAAAGAAGGAATGTATAGCTTTTGATGATTTTCTTCCTCTCTAAAGAACAAAATTAGCAAAGGGCACCAAAAGAAATTTCATCCACTGGCTTTTTTGTGGATATGGTTAGAGATTTTTTGCACTTTATGTGGTTTCTGTCAATTTTCCAATGTTTACAATTTTCCCAATCGGGCAAAGTAATTGCGTTCTCGAGAATGTGCGAATTTTTCCGCGAAAAGCTGAGTTCGCGACTGTGTTCTGTGATGGAGAAGAAGTATAACTAGATTATTAAGAGAGGTGGTGTGATTGTTATGAGATAGCATGGCATTCTGTGGGCAAGGAGATCGGATGTAAATATATTATGTGTATAAATTACAGTGGGAAATATGTTGTTTTGTGGTATCTGTCAAAAGCTACTGTTTGGAAGTATCTCATTGATGAATATTTATCAAATTAGATTCAACTTTATACAGAAAATAAAACTACTCCATTCAATTGACAACCTCTTTCAACTCTTGTATCCTCTTGCTTAGGTCCAAAGCTCTGCTCTGTACCACTTTTTCAACTTCACTTAGCTCTGCGCTGGTCACTTGATCTTGATCTTTATACTTTTTGATTGGTTCAGTGGTTAATTTTAAAGAAATAGCAAATTTTTGTAACCTTATAACAACATCTTTCAAACTGATACCATCTATCACCAATTCATCGGTCACTGTACTAATCCCTTTCAATGATGTGATCAAATCATCTAATAATATCATTTGAGCAAAATCTGTGATTTCATTAAAAGTTTGAATTAATTCACTTGGTGTTGTAATCGTTTCATCTGCTCTTAAAAATTGTAAATGATTCTGTAGAGCATTCAATTTTTCAATATCTTTATCAATTGATTCTTTCAACCATGCAACATCATCTTTTAAATTCTTATCATTAGATCCTGTTGCTATTGAATTGTATATTGATGTTAATTTTGAAATGGTTGTAAAAGAGCTGAATAACAAGGTATAGATAGTTTCTGTGATTGATCGTATTTGTGGGATACGAAGATCTAGATTAGCAGGTGGTAATGACATTGTGAAATTTGTGATCTGATCTCTCTGTTGGTTCCTTGTGTCTTGGTTGATTCTTTTTTGGGTTAATTTCTGTAGGCTAGTTTAGAAAAAAAAAATTGATTTCGTGAAGGCTTTATTTACTTGACGCATTGCTCGGATAGATGTTGTATAAACAAAATGATTGAATTGGAGATTATTAGAAGACTCAAAATGACTCCATTGACGATACGCTACATCAGCGAGACTCAAAGAGCTAGTTAAAAGGTCAAAAATGTGTTATATATTGATCACATATTGAGCCATAAATAATGTACTATTATCAAATAGCTCACTTCAGGCTTTCCTAATTATCATTTGTGACCGACTTTTATTGGAAAATATTGATATGATACAAGCACAGTTGTGTTGAATGATTGAATGAATACTATCTGTCTTGAGAGAGATCAAAAATAAAAGCCTTACTCACTTTCGTAAAATCTACACGTTCTTTAACACCATTCAAGATTTTTTCACTTGATTTAATTGGTAATATTGCGAAACCTTTTAGATTCGTGAAAATGTCAGAATTACGTACCATGTAACTACACTAATAACCACATAAAAGTAACTTGTATATGTACAGCTTTATGTATAATCAATTTTATCTAATAATCACTAAAAACTCGTCTTGCATCAATCCCCAATTTTGTTTTTCTCTTTGTACTAAATTTTTCAAAATCATCAAGATCAAACGGGAAAACTTCAGATTCATTACTTTGAAAAACATCCAAATAATGACCATCATGATCATCATAACCATAATCATAATCATAATCATAATCATCCAACTTCTTTAAGCTTGAAACACATTCTGTATACTCTTTAAAACAAGGTGATCCCTTCCTTATTCCTTCTTCCAAATCTTTCAAAAAATCCTGTAATGCATACAATTCATGGAAAATATTCATATATTCTTCATCATATGCATCAAAATTAACAATCATTACAAGATCTTCTTGTTTTGAATAAGAACTTGGACTAAAACTTGTCTTTTTTGAACAATTTGCATTGAATTTTATAAATTGATCCAAAATTGAAATGAAACTGGGGAGAATTTTACAAATGTCTAAATGTATACTTTGGATAAATTCTAAATTAACTAATTTGGAGTATGTTTCACTTGGGGTATAATCTGAAATTATAGTTGATAAAATGACAAGCGACTTTTGAACAATTGGATCAGTTTCATTATGCAACTCAACCAGAAGGGGCACAGTTTCACCCATTGTAATTGTTCTTAAATATTTCTGCTTTATATTAATCCCATGTAATTTTTGTTTGATATAAATACATTCTAATAATTTTGCACTATATGCTGAACATTTAGTTGGGTTGTTTGACTGGAAAGATTCTATAAGGATATCAAATGTGTTTATTAATGTTTTTTGTAATGTATGGAATTGATTAAATAATAGGTCTGATAGGAGACTATGATCTTTTATTGACCCTTGAAGCATAATGAATGTAGTTTGTAATAACGAAAGTAAAGTATTTATTTATTTATCTATCACTCATCACTTCATGCACCATCATTATGGTTGTGAGTATTGTGGAATATGACAAGTTTAAATACATTCGACTTCAAGTCTATGACCCATAACTAGGTAGTGTATTTACTACCATTGACTCATAAATTTTTTTTCTGAAAACTTGAACGCATGCATAATCTATAAAATACACTCATAATGTTTTTTATCCAAACCTGTTGTTTTCAAACAATATCTATTGTCTTATTATGAATCATTTACAATCTGTCAAAATTTGTACATAAATTTGACTCATTTAAAGTAATTTTCCTGGTTGGCGACACACTCGTGGATGTGCTAATCCGAGAGATACCGATGTTTGACAACCGAGAAGAATATATTCATTGGAAAAAGTTTATATTCTCAGAAATGGTGAGTTGTGATTGGAAAGAGTTGATGGATATTCCATGTTGAAGTGTTTGGTCTAGAAATAGATAAATTGCAAGTTAACTGAAATTTTCCAGCTTTGTAAATCCATCTTTATAATTAATTATGTTAAGTTTTGTCAGCTACTATATCCTGAACAAAATCCTTGGTCGCGCATTCATCTAATTATCAACTACCAACTATCAACTATCATCCACTAGTATGCACTATACACGATACATACATGGGTGCTTATTATCACCAGATGTACTAACCTGATATCTTTCTGATGGTGTCTTTTCACTGGCTGCTTAAACAATTGATAACTCGTATCAAGAAGTGTCAAATGTCCGATGGCTGCATTGTGAAGAAGCAACCATTGGGTAAGTACATATCATTTGATAGAGATAGATCTTCTCTGGAAAAGTACGAGGAAGGACGAATCATTAAGAGAAAAGGAAGATCAAAAAATATGGTGTTTTGCTAGGATAGTCCGATGGTCGATTGTTCATGATATTAGTTGGTAAGTTTAGACTATTGTCTTGATGTAAAAAGTACACTTTAATCCACTCCGAGTAGTTGACTCATTCAATACACAACTACAAATTGGCCAAATACTGAAAGACATTTTTCTTCGGTTACTGAAGAACCACATAGTTACTAAGGGACTATTTTTTACTTTCTCATATTGGATGTGGAAACTAGGAACTTACTGTTCTCAGCTCTTCTCAGACATGCCTTTAGATGGTTCTACTTCTAACATTCATACTAGTTTTGGAAAACTAGTGAAACTAATGAAGTACTACACTTTATACCAAGATGCAACAAACTTTATAATAAGAATAGTGACACGTTCTTCATTCAGTCACATGCGTGGAGTTGTTATTTATTACTTATTACTTATTAGTATAGTGGATGAAACTTGACACATGGATTGAGAACTAAAACTACTTTATTGTTGTGTCAACGTGTGCCTCAAGTGTTTAGCGATGTTTAGCTTTTTGGAATTTATTATTTTTAGTGGTTTGTAGGATCTTACATTATCTGTTGGAATCGATCACTATTCCCCATTGACACCATTCAAGAGCTATGGTTCCACTAAATAATGCAGGTATAACTAATCAAACATCAATCTAACCGGGATGCTATACTCCAACTATAGCTTAGTCGCTGTGTCAAACCCCATTCACCTTCTTTAGTTTAACCTTGTTGTAAACCTTTCATTCCAGTCGTGTGCTCAGTTTCTCTTGTGACAGTAAAACCAATAATCAAAATATTTTCAATATTGTGCACGTGTACCCACGTGTGTTATAATAAACAACTTTAACAGCGTCAACGCCCACAATCAACACTACACAAAATGTCTGTATTGCGACAACTAATGCTGGGGGATTACGTAGAGAACAGTATTATTAGCACTGTTTAGCTGCTAAACCTTCTGCCTCGTGGCTTATTTATTTATGTTCGGTTCTCGTGACATGGAAATTAACTAAAACATGGGTAGTAATTAGATAAACTAGATAAATACACTGCGAATTCCAATCACTACTGATATCTTCATTACCAACATAATCACAATATACTTGTCTATTAATCAATTGATACACGCGATGAAGTTCATTCCTTCTCCTCCTGATCTGAAGCCAACAATCATACAAATGCAAAACATTGAATCAAATCAATCTCAAACAGATGATTCAATAGATCCAAAATTCACACCAAAAGAAAATTCATCACAGCAACAACAAATCAATCAACCAAAGAGGAAAAGAAGAAGATCATCATCAAGTCTAATCTCCCAAAATGAATTGGAAAAACGTAAAAAGGAACACAAGACTGCCCATTCAATAATTGAGAAGAAAAGAAGAATTAGAATGAATAGAGAATTTGAAGCTTTAAAATATTTAATACCTGCTTGCAGAAATAACTTGGGACAGAATGGTGGTGGAGGTGGTGGCAATGGGAATGGGAATGGAAATAATGGGGAAGGAATGTATAAATTGACAATCTTACAAGCAACTGTTGATTATATTAAATATTTACATCAAGTTATAAATATTCAACAAGATGAATTACAACAGCAACAACAGCAGCAACAAGTTAATCAATTTGATGACGATGATAATGATCAGGATCAGGATGAAGATCAAGATGAAGCGTTCATTAATCTAGATTTCGCTAAAATTGACGTTGATACTGATTCTTATAGAAACCTCGATATTGATTTTGATTTCAATAAACTATTTGCAGAATTAAATAAAGAAGGGTCTTCTAGTGGTTCAACAAGTGGTTCTAACACTTATTCCAGACAACAATCAAATAAGATAAAGGGAAACAACCTTAGCATAAATAAATCAAAATCAACCTCACAAACAACCACAACAGATAAATTCCAACCATTACCATCTCCTTTAATCACACCAGAACTCTTCCCAAATTCAGCCACCTCTACCGATTCAACAAATTTAACACCATTGGGAAATTACAAAACCATAAATCCAGAGTTTCAATTCAAAATATCGACAGAATCCAATAACAGCGGTAATGCAACAATTTGTAAAGGACAATTTCAATTACCAAAACCTGCCATTTCAAAACATTTTCCAAGTTCGTCCCTGGACTCGAACTTGACAATCATTAATGAATTAGCTCTAAGAGGCCCAAAAGATCCATCACATTGTAATGATACTTCAAAGAGACATCTAAATTACAATTTGGGGTTTGATCATGATGATAATTCTGCTTCTAATGTTTTGATGTCTATGAAAAGAGATAGTACTATTCCTTCTATACGATCCTTATTAAATTAATGAAGCTTTTTAAATCGACTGATATGAGATGAGGTACGAAATGGATAGCCACTGGTTGGCCAGCTTCTTGTATAGCTTATTCATAATTATATTCATTTTGACGTAGCATATTCCAATATTTCTGACCGCTAGTAGACGAGCTAGGGCTGAATGGTTCGATCTTTAGCGTACTTTATTGAATATCATGACAGCTTCCCATACATGCTTATCTATTCTAATCTCGTCACAAGCTTCATGAACGACCATCGTATACCCAACATTGATCAAATCTCTATACATTTCTCAAAAAATCTCTATATAAATATTCTCATCAACCAAAAATAGCCCGTTACGCGCCACACCATACAATAATAAGTGTGGCCGGATCAATATTTCCCATTGCAAAATCCAAAATTCCATAGCCAATATTAAAGGACAATTAAACGTTTATCTCTAAAACCACTCCAAACGAGGAACGATCAAAACGAATCAACAGATCAACCCATATTTACATATTCCTTACAAATATATATATATATTGGCACCATGGGGATCAAGAAATTTTTCAAAACAAAACCACCATCAGAAGAAGAAGTCAACTCAAAAGTAAGAGATGAAATGAATGAAAATGGTATACCCATAAAATCAACAAAGCAAAAACCTAAAATGTTTTCAGCTTATTCCAAATATGCAAATGATAAAAGTGAAAAAAAAGTTTATGCTCCTCAAGGCTATGAAGAATTTGCTGTTAATAATAGAGGTGAAAAAGTTATAACACCGGGTCAAGGACAAGATCCATATGAAACTGATGTTCCAAATGGGGCAAATGGCCAGATGCCACCTCAAGGGAATGGGAATCCATATGCTAATACGGGTGCTTCAAATGTTTCCGGTCCTAGCTCATCAAATCCATACGCAACTATGGGTTCAAATAATTCATATAACAGTTCTTCAAATGCTTCATCCAATCCGTATGCAAATATGGGGTCAAATAATTCAGGAGGGAATGTTAGTCAAAGAACAAACATGACTGGTTATAATTCTCAACAACCACAATCATCAGCAGCAACAGCAAGAGATCCATATGCTCAAAATTCTTACGGTTCTGGTTCTTCAGCTCCAAGAAATCCATATTCTTCAAAAGGCAGTAGTTATACACCATCTATTGCTAACAAGACTGCTGTTGAAGAGGATGATTTTAATACATTACCAGATAATGCATCTACAAGGCCTCCAAGCTATAGACAACAACAAGTCACACATCCTCGTGATCAACAACAGCAAGGGAATGGATTCGATTTTGAAGAAGATTTGAATGAAGATGTTCCTAGAGAAGAAGATGAATATTATCAACAACAACAAGCTCAAGAACAACAAGAACTGGAACTGACACCTGAAGAATTGGAAGATCTTAGAAAACAACGTGAAGAAGATGAAGAAGTTGAAGGAATTAAAAATCAAATTAGATTTACTAAACAAGAATCTGTTGCATCAACTAGAAATACTTTAACAATGGCTAGAGAAGCTGAGGAATCTGGTAAGAATACAATGGGTATGTTGGGTTCACAAAGTGAAACTATATTCAATGTTGAAAGAAATTTAGATTTAGCGAAAACTCAAGATCGTATTGCTAAAGAGAAAGTTCAACAATTAAACCATTATAATAGACATATTTTAAAACCATCTGTTCAAAATCCATTTACAAAATCAAAAAGATTACGTGAAAAAGAAGAACGTATAAAAAATGATCGTTTACAATTCAAATTAACTCAGGAGCAACAACGTCGTGAATTATCAAATTCAACAAATCGTATTAAATCAAGTCTGAATGATAAAGAACAACCAAGTGAATCAATTGGTGGTCGTTATAAACGTGAAAAACATCTTAAAGAAGCAAAACAATATCAATTTGAAAACGATAGTGAAGATGATGAAATGGAAGCAGAAATTGGTGATAATTTAGATGAAGTTAGTAAAATTGCAGGAAGATTGAAAAAATTAGCAATGAATCAAGGTGATGAAATTGAAAGACAAAACTATAGATTGAGAAATGTTGATGAAGATATGACTGATTTAGATATTAATGTTCATCTGAATACTACAAGATTAAGTGGGACAAGATAATTCATTTTACTCGTGCTTATTGTTATATATTTATGATAATATTGACAGTTATGATGTTTCATAATAATTTTTCATGTAGCTAGATCATCGTAAATCATATGGACCCTACTGTATGGTATTGTAATTGGGTTTTCCGATCTGTTGTACAGAATAAGCCTTCAATTCCCATCGAAAGGTTGCCCGGTGTTGATTTAATTCACTGGCGCGAAATTGAGAAAGTCGAAAACATCAACAACGCACAACCGCATACAATTTCATAACAATCCATCAACCACCAACAACGTCCTCCAAACATATCTATCAATCAATACCATTGATCATGTCACAACAGCAAGCACAGCAGCAGAAGCCCCCAATGTCACATACATTGTGGTCTCCAATAGATACAGTTAAAGATGTTGCAGATTCATTAGGCTTAACAGATTTAAATGATGAAGCTTCAAGAAATTTAGCTATGGATGTTGAATACCGAATTCATGAGATATTAGAGCAAGCTGTTAAATTTATGAGACATTCCAAAAGAAGAACATTAACAACAACCGATGTTGAAAAAGCGTTACGTGTATTAAATGTTGAACCATTATATGGATATGATGTATCAAGGCCATTAAATTTCAAAGAAGCATTAGTTGGTAATGGACAAACATTATATTATATTGATGATGAAGAGATTGATTTCGAAAAATTGATCAATCAACCATTACCAAAAGTTCCTAGATCAAGTACTTTCACTGCACATTGGTTAGCTATTGAAGGTGTTCAACCATCTATTCCTCAAAATCCATTAGAATCTGAAATTAGATCATTATTACCTGCCCAAAGAGGTGCTATTACAAATGTGTTGAACAATAATTATACTTCATCTCAAACTAATTCACATGTGGGGACTAATGCTACTACCAATACTACATCAAAGGACACTGAAATTAAACCATTAGTTAAACATGTCTTATCTAAAGAATTACAGTTATATTTTGATAAAGTGATTCAAGCATTAACAAATCAAGATGAATCTGAGGAATCATTACATTTAAAACAAGCAGCGCTAACATCATTACGTTCTGATCCTGGTTTACATCAATTAGTTCCATATTTTGTTCAATTTATATCTGAACAAATCACTCATAATTTAAATAATATTGCTCTGTTATCAACAATGTTGGAAGTGATATATTCATTATTATCAAATGATAATATCTTTTTGGATCCATATATTCACGCATTAATGCCATGTATCTTAACATTATTATTAGCCAAGAGAATTGGATCAAATAACGATGATGAACATTTTGCAGTACGTGATTTTGCTTCAAGTTTATTGGAACATGTTTGTAAAAATTATGGGAAGGCATATACTACTTTAAAACCAAGAGTTACACGTACTTTATTGAAAGCATTTTTGGATTCAAATAAACCAGTGGGGACATTATATGGTGCAATTATTGGTTTGAAAAATCTTGGTGAAGAAGTTGTAAGAATAATTATTTTAGGAAATTTACAAAATTGGTCATTAATTGTCCTAGATTCTTTGAAGAATGAAGATAAAGAATTATTGAAAAATACAATTATAAAATCTTTAAGAGTTTTAATTAGTAATGAAGAGGAAGATAATGACATGGATGTTGAAATAAATGAAGATGAAAAAGTAAAATTAAAGAAAAGAGTTGGTGATGAATTAGCACAAGATATTATAAATCAAAAGGATTCCAAGAAATTAATCGATGCTATATTTTTCGGTGACTTAGATAAATAGGGAATAAGAATGAATTTATGTATTAAATGCATCATAACGTCGTAAACAATCTCAATATCAAAACTAAGGTGCTCTCCTCCTCACTTCGGTGGAGCAAACAGCCGTCTTCTAACATCCTTGGATATAGGACTTCCCATCAATTGTGGAACTTCATCTGGATTATTAAAATCAACAGGGTCTCCGGGTTTTTTAACTGACGATCTAATAATAGTTGGTGTTTGTAGGACTTTTGGAGTTTTCGCATATTCAATTGGTGATGAACTCATAACGATATTATTTTCTTTATCCTTTGGAGTTTGATCTATTAATGGATTCACATATTTCGTGGCCTTCATTGGTGTTGCATCAACTTGTGAAAAAGTTTCATTGGTCGTTGGTATGACAAATTTTTTATTACCTGATGCAGTGGATGTTGTTGCAGAGTTTGTAGTCATTGATGATTTTTTACCAACTCTGTTAAAAATGGAAGAGTTTTGACGTTTTAATGCAGCAGCTTGTTCATGTTCTGATGGGATTGGTGGTAATGACATGTCAACTTGTCTTCTAGATAAATGAGTTGTATTGAAAGATGCAGTACGATTTAAACTTTGTAAATCACTATTACTTCTTGATAATGAAGTTTTAAGTTCTTGGATATCTTCAAGTTTGATGTTTGAAGAAGTACGTGATAATGAAGGGCGTTTTGTATCTGAGGATGATGATGCTGTGGAAGATGACGTTGATGATATTGATGCTGATCTTTTCAATGATGGTTTTGATCCATCTGAAAAATTGATTTTGGAGCTTGAAGAACTGCCAGATGATGTGGATTTTGATCTGAACGAAGGGCCTTTAACTTTCTTTAGCATGTATTTAACACTATTGGGACATTTTTTGTTGAAATATGGAACAATAATGTATGACATGAATATTGGAGTTGAATTATCTAAAGAAGATGTACCCATTAATACATCCCAGATACATAATTTATCAATATAAACATCCAGGATTTGATTGAAACTTAGTTTCGGATTTGTTGAGTTGGCATTTTCCAAGTTTGGAACAGCAGTACCACTGATTGTTGGAGTTAGTTTCCTTCTACCAACTAACGATTTCTTGGTTAAATGTGTCTTTTTGGATGGTTGCTTGAAATATTTAACATTATCACGTCCACTTATATGAACAAGCTCCAGGAGTAACAAAATTTGTAAATGAAGTTCTCTAATTTTGAAGTTATTCAACACGTTTGATAATGTTTTATTTGTCTCTGTTGATGTTGATGAATGGATATCAAAATCAATTAGATTCAATGATTTCTGAATGAAATTTTTCCTATAAATGTTTTCTTTTTCATAGAGTAAGCTAGAATTCAATATTCCATTATTCGACATGGTATGTCTATTATCAAAACTTTCATGATCTATGATAAATTGTTTCAATATTGATTCATATTCAAAATTATCAGCACATAAAGTTCTTAGTCTTGTGAATGCAGATTTTGTGAAAAATGTTAATGGGGTTGTTAAAAGATATAAGTTATCAAAATATCTATCCAAAAAGTAATCAAATGGGTCATTTATAACCTCATTGGATTCATTCATACTTGTTGCTTTAATTGGTGAATTATTGACTGGTGGTGACATTGATAATTTCAAGTCATTTTGCTTTGTTGTATTTAAGGAAGTAGACCAGTTTCTTATGATATCATTACTATATTTTAATGGCGCAAAATTGGTAGAGGACTCTTCAATCATATTATCATTTAAATAGTTTATAATGTAATGATTCATATCAGCAAATTTTGTTAATACACCATATTGAACTTTTGAATGAACCGTAAGCTTCACCAACATTGGAGATATAATTCTTTCTGATAATCTGGTATCAAACGATCTGAATATCCTGGATTTATTGTTATTGATGATTTGATATTTGGTTGAAGGTTGTAAATGATTGATATTATTTGAAATTGTGCTTAATAGATATGGTAAAGGTTTCAGTATCGTAAGCGACATTGTATCCTCTTTAGAAGCTGTGGATATGCAAATTTTATCATATTCACCATCCTCATTGTTTACCAATGCCATAGGGTCCCTATTTATTATCTATCTCTTTGGAAAACTCTATCTTGTATATTCAACCACCTAGCTCATCACGGTATAATTCATACATTTTTCTATATACGCGTTTCAAATCAAGCACTGTCCCAATCCGGAAACCTGCCCTATTGGGCCATTTCTCCTGGTTTCCCTTTCTCTTCGCACATTCGCACATTCGCGAATTGAGTTTTTGCTTTGTGGCCATTTTCTGTTTGTTTCGTCCAAACAATTTGCAGCGAATTTGGCGAGTAGTTTAAATTTCAACCACTTGTGAAATGTTAGGCGGAATCATAAATTTTACAGAGAATTTGTAACCTCAACAAACCATACAACAACCACTAAACTACGCTCTTAAGAGAAGAAACCGCTAGGCATTCCACTCACAGACCATCTACAGAGACTCACAGTGCTCCCATTGAGATAACAACCACCACGGCAAGACTTATAGCTAACCCTGGTTGTGCAATCACCCGTCTACAATCATCTCTCATTCCCAACTAGAGTGTCTTTTTTTCGACTTGATTCTTTTTTCGCAGTGAGCTAAGAATATCACAAAACTTCAACTTGATTTCAAACGTCTTTGAAACCTATAGACAGAAATACTCGTTACTCGTGAAATACTACTAGAGGTCATTCCACAGCTTCAATCATCTAATTTTCAGAGGGAAAAACAGAAAATAGGCTAGTTTTTCTACCAGCGTTAACAGAAAAGTTACATTTCCACAAATACCTAGTGTGCTTTTTGCCTTCAATCTATATAAATAGTCATAGGTATCTCCAAAAGTTTCAAATTCAAAACTTTTATTCAATTACAACATCCTATCAATCACACTTTTGCAAAAGCTTGATCTAGATTTTCAGTAAAGTTATTATTACTTGCGTCGGTTACCTTATTGAATATATCAATTGAAAAAAACCAGAACAAGCAAAATCAAAAAAAAATATATATATCAAGACACAAACAAAAGAAGAGATCATATCACCAATTGCGTCTCTTCATTGATCACTTAGTTAGTCAATTCAAGCTATTTGCATTCATTCAGGTTTTCAACTATTAAATACAAAGAAGAAAATGTCTGCCGCTGAAAATTCAACCATTCCATCACCACCTTCAACATCAGCTCCAACTGTTTCATCATCATCTCCATCAACTGCTACTACCGCTACTTCAACCACTCCTATCTCCTCATCTACAAAGCTTCAGCCAGCTCCAGCTCCTCTGGTTAGCGCTTGGGGTAAAAAATCATCAACTTCATCTTCTCCTGCTACAAACACCGTCAATACTACTGCTGCTACTACAACTTTACCAAAAACTAAATCCTCCTCTACAAATGGTATACAAAAAGATCAATGGCCAAGCGCTGAAGCTGCTTTAGTGCCTTCTGCTAATAAAGATTCTAAAGCTCCTGTTCCAAAACCAAAAACAAGTGGTAAAGGTAAATGGGTTCCATTAAAAGCGGAAATTGTTTTCCCTTCAGCTTCTAATAATAATAAGAAAAAGAATAATAACAGCAGCAATAATTACAATGGTAATAACAAGAAGAAACAAAATCAAGGTGGTAGTAAACAACAAGGCCAACAACAGAATAATAAAGGTGGCAAAGATCACAAGAACAAGAAGAATAATATCACTGGCGATTCAAATAGTACTATTAAATCTCAATCAAAAACCAACCCTCCAAATGATAAAAAGGTTGATAAAGTTACCAGAGGTGTTGAAGATTTGAAGGTTGATGCTAAACCTACCTCAGAAAAAACTGAGAATGGTTCAGATGACCATTCCAAAGAATTAACAAGTACTAGTGAGTTGAAGGAACAAGAAGTTTCAAATGGAGAAGATCATAAATCTAAAAGCAAAGAAACACCAGCTGAACAAGGAATTTCTCAACAAGCATCATCATCAACTCAAGAAAGTCAAGCTTTAAAAACTTCATCAACATCTGCATCTCCTGTTCAACAAAATCAAGATAAACACATTAACAATGATCAACAACAATACCAACCTCAACAACAAAATAATAACAATAATAAGAAGAAATTCCAACATAGAAATTCTGAACCATTGAATCAATTCAATAATAACTCACAATACCAACAAAATAATAATCATAAAGGAGGACCACGTCGCTACAATCCAAATAAGAATAATTATAACAATTACAGACATTCTGTTGCAGGTGCTGGTGGTTATGGTAATATTCCATTTTTCCCATTAGGCTACAATAATTATAGTTATATGCCAATGATGGCACCTCCAAGTTATAATAATTTTATGAATTTTAATCAAAGACCTAGTTCAAGATCTAATTCAGGATCTCCGGCTAATGGTGAATTCCTCCCATTAAATGGTGCTACTGCTGCTCCTGGTATTTCAAGTGTATCTCCAATCAATCCAGCTGTGGGTGTTTTCCCACCACAAATTGGTGGTTATCCATTCGTCGAAGATCCATTAACTTTGATTTCAAATCAAGTTAGTTATTACTTCTCTATTGAAAATTTATTGAAGGACTTTTATTTAAGAAAACAGATGAATTCAAAAGGTTTTGTTCCATTGAAAAAACTAATTGAATTCAATAGATTGAAAGTTTTAACCGGCGGTGATATTCAATTATTATACAGTTCGTTAACACATTTAACACAATTGGAAGTCGTTAATGATAAGATTAGAGTTCGTGATAACTGGAGTAATTGGGTTTTACCATTTGATCAACGAGATGCATCTGGTAAGGAAGAAGATGAAGGTGTTACAATTGAATCCTCTCCAGCTCAAGAATCTCCATGAGAGTGGTCAACTAATTATTCATTCAAACTATCATTTGTATATTACCCCCACTAGATTTTAGTCATGTTATTATTAACAGCATTTTATTACCATTACGATCATTACAATGACCTTGATGCCTTTAAAGACAATATATTCAATATATTGAATTAATTTTACTTTTATTTTTTTGTGCTTGACTTTTTTTTTGACTTTTTTTTTTTGAACATTGTTTCTTGATTTTTATTGACTAATTGTTGTGAACAAAATAGACCATAGTCATACCAATATTCACTTCTCATCACATTTTGATTCCCCTTATTTTCTTCTTTCAGACTGTTTTTTAATTGTTTTTCCAGTTTGCTTTTGCTTATAATACGTCTCATTTACACTAAAAAAAGAAAAAATGTGTCAATCTTGGTGATTGCGTCCCATTTGCTGTCACCATACTTGGTTGATTTCATGTGCATAAGTTTTTGTCCATTATTGAAGTTAGATTTTTTTTGTTAGCTCTCGTGCAAGAATTGTTCATTAATCTGGTTTAAAATTCCTGCCTGGTTTGAAAAGGAGTTCAACTTTTTTTTAATTGCTTGAAAACATGTTTAAGTTGTAAGTATGCTTGAATATAAAGACTTGGAAATAAAACAAAAGGATGTAGAAATCAGTAGATCTAAATCAATTTATCGAATAATTGTTGATGTTGGTGATCATCATGAGAAGTTATTTTCACTATCTCGATTATGTAATTTTCTGGTCAAAAGTGCAACTTATCGCTAAATTATAAATTCACGTCAAAGTTTCGAGAGATATTAAATTTTAATCAACATATAATAATCCATACTCAAACTAAACTTTTAACTCTCAAAAAAGGTTGGAGAAAACCATAGAGTCATCTCATCTGACTTCTAAATGGCTAGTCGATCCAAATTTTATGATATTCCGGGATCACACACACCTCATAACCATAATGAATCAGCACCATTATTAAAACGTCGTCGTGATTCTTCATATTTTAGACGTTCATCAACTGGTGCATGGTCTGGTCATTATGATTCTACACAACAGGCAGATCATGAACCTATTGATGATGAAATGGCTATAGAAAACAATGGTAATAAATTAGGTACATTTGATGGTGTATTCGTGCCCACGGCGCTTAATGTTTTATCAATTTTAATGTTTTTAAGATTTGGTTTCATATTGGGTCAAATGGGTATAATTGGTTCTTTTTTGTTATTATTCATGTCATATTTCATTGATCTTATGACTACATTATCCATTTCTGCTATCTCTACAAATGGAACCGTTAGAGGTGGTGGTGCATATTATATGGTTTCAAGATCTTTAGGGCCTGAATTTGGTGGATCAATTGGTTTGGTATTTTATATTGGACAAGTTTTAAATTCTGGTTTAAATGTTGTAGGGTTTATTGAACCTTTGTTGTTGAATTTGGGGCAGAAGGATGGTATGATGTTTCATTTGTTTCCTGAAGGATATTGGTGGGAATTTACCTATTCTTCTATCTTGTTGTTTCTTTGTATTTGCGTTGCATTAGTTGGATCAAGATTAGTTTCTCAGGCTGGATTTATATTGTTTTTCTTATTACTAGCTGCTACTCTTTCAATCCCAGTATCTGCCCTTTTCGTTAGGCCTTTTGATTTACCAGAATTGGATTCATATTATACAGGCTTATCATGGACAACATTTAAAGAAAATTTATATCCACATTTCACTAAAGGTGCAGCTGGTTCTTTGTTAAAAGGTAAAGAAACTTTCAATGATCTATTTGGTATTTTCTTTCCTGCAACAGCTGGTATCTTTGCGGGTGCTAGTATGTCTGGTGATTTAAGAAAACCTTCCAAGTCCATCCCAAAAGGTACATTATGGGGGTTATTATTGACTTTTATGTGTTATGGATTGGTCATTGTATCATTGGGTGCTACTGTTCCAAGAGATTTGTTGCATAAGGACCTTCAAATCATTCAAACTGTCAATTTATCTGGGCTCTTAGTCCTTTTGGGTGAATTTTCAACTTCATTGTTCTCTGTTATTGTTGGTGTTGTTGGTGCTGCAAATGTTTTGCAAGCTATTGCAAAAGATGCTATTTTTCCTGGATTATCAATTTTCAGTAAACAAGATCCAAAGACTGACAATCCAATCAATGCCATAATTTTCACCTGGTTATTAACACAACTGTGTCTTTTTGCTAATGTGAACCAAATTGCAACATATATTACAATGGCATTTCTAATGACTTTTATCGTTACAAATCTGGCTTGTTTTTTGTTAAAAATTGCATCAGCGCCAAATTTTAGACCTTCTTTTAGGTTCTTTGATTGGCATACTGCTTTCGTTGGTGGTATTGCATGTGCTATAGCTATGTTTATTGTTGATGGTCTTTCTGCTACCATCGTTGTCGTGTTTTTGATTGCGTTATTTATTTTTATTCATTATGTTTGTCCACCAAAACCTTGGGGTGATGTTTCACAAAGTTTAATTTATCATCAAGTTAGAAAGTATTTACTAAGATTGAGACAAGACAATGTAAAATATTGGAGACCACAGATTTTATTATTAGTTGACAGTCCAAGAAGCTCCTGGAACTTGATTCATTTCTGTAATAACTTGAAGAAAGGTGGTTTATACATTTTAGGACATGTCATTGTTACTGAAAGTTTCCAAACTAACTTCACGGAATTTAAAACACAACAGAATTCTTGGTCCAAACTTAGAGATATAAGTAAGATCAAGGCATTTGTTCAAATTGGTTTAGGACCAACATTGCCATGGGGTGTAAGAAATGTTTTCTTGGGGTCGGGTTTAGGTGGTATGAAACCAAATATTACAGTGTTGGGTTATTTTGATTTGGCAAAACATTATTCCAAAACTGATAAGCATGTCAGACCGAAAATGAACCAAAGACTGTCGAGTCAGCATACCGTGAATATTGAAAGTTTACCAACAGATCAATGTCGTAATGAAAAGAGAGTCTCAATTCAAAATTGGGTTCAAATCATCGAAGATTTGATTTTGATGCAAGCTAATGTCGCTGTCGCTAAAGGTTTTGATGACCTCAAAATGCCAACTGGGAATGAAACTAGATTACATTATGATGATAGAGACTTTATTGATTTATATCCAATTCAAATGACTGCCGAAGTTTTTGATAAAAATGGTGAAAAATCAGCTTTAACAACAAACTTTGATACCTATACTTTGATTTTACAACTAGGTGCAATCTTAACAACGGTGCCTAACTGGAAAAAAACACATAGATTAAGAATTGTCGTCTTTGTAGAAGATAGAGAAGATACTGCAAATGAAAAACAGAGGGTTCGATCATTAATTGAAGTTTTGAGAATCAGAGCTGAAATTTTAGTTGTTTGCCTAAAAGATTTCAAGAACTACAACACAATTGTCAAAGGTGGTGATGCGAATAAAGAACAAATAGAAATGGTTTTGAAAAATGAAGATTGGTGGTATGAATTGAAAGAGGCCAGAAGTAATGAGACACGTCAAGCTAATGTGAATATTCCAGCCATTTCTATTGCTGCACCATATGTTGTTGATGGATTACAAAGTAAGAAGTATAAATTATCCAAATTACAGAAAATGGGTCTTTCTTTCAGTATGACAACTAATAAGTTATATACCTCAGACATCAATAGAGCCGCTGCTGATATTGAATCTGAAGATGAATCTGATTTCGAAAGTTATACAAGTGATTCAGAGATTATGGGTAATAGTACTGCTTTTAATCAACTGAGGAAATCAAGAGCTGATCAATCAAGGCCAATCAGTACCACCAATTCCACCACATCTTTGAACAGTTCATTAAATGTTCCAAAGAGAGGACAACTCAATAAAGCCAAGCAACATGATAGAATGACTTCGTCTTCGTCTTCGTTAAATATTGCTCTTCAATCTGCAAAGAAAAACAAGAGACCAAACTTCTCATCTGAAAAAATTCCAAGGTCTAAAGTCATTGATGAAGCCACTGGTGATGAACCTTCAATTGTTTTGGTCCCTGAAGAAAAGAAGAAGACAAACAAATACCGTCCGAAAGATCTCAGCGAACAAGGTCCAAGTCGAACACCAACACCTGTAACAACAAATGAGCCGGTCTCACCAACAACCCATCCTTCTCAAGATTCTGATGATTCTTTTGATATTAATAACCTTTCATTTAATGACCTACCTGCAAAAGCTCAACATCTAATTTTGAATGATCTAATGAGAACTGTTTCTAAAGATGTTCCGGTGATTTTCTCCACATTACCTGCTCCTGTTATCGGCACACATTATAATGAAGAAGATTGTAAAGAATATCTGGATAATTTACAGGTTTGGTGTGATGGTTTACCTCCGGTTTTCTTGATAAACTCACAGTCCATGACTGTCACAACTGCATTGTGAGATAATAATGATCACACTAATTGATAACATTTTCAATTCTTAAACTACTTGTTTATTTTCGTAGCGTTCAGTATTCGTTTATTGTAAGAGATCTCAAGATTTCTCAAATGCAAATGCTAAGTAAAAGGCAGATGCTTCAGATTCGTCACCTTCAACACCATAAGTACCATCTGATCTTCTCATACCCTCAACTAATCTCGTGTTTAGCTTTCTAAACCATGTTGGAATTTCTTCTTTGAACATTTCCAAAAAAGTCTTTTTATATGTTAGTTTCAAACCAAACTCATCAGCTAAGGCTCTGAAAGCACCAAATGGAACAACATATTCCGGAACATTATCGATGGCATCCTGTAAATAGTAGGTATACATTTGACCATAAGCTGGACGGAAATTACCATCACGTGGAGGATCATTTTCAAAAGTAACGGAATAAATCGAATTTCCAAATTTCTTTTCACCTGGAGGTAATTTGGCAAGTTTTTCAGTGATAAAATCTGAGCTTGGAATAGTACCAATGAAAATACCACCAGGTCTTAATGAACGTGAAACATTCTCTATCAAGGTACGAGCTTTTTCCTCGGTCTCAAATGCATAATGCATACAAAATTGCATTGAAACTATATCAACTGGAAGACGAATATGTTGGAAATCTCTGAAAAGATATGGTAATGGTTGACCAAAACAATCCCCTGTTATGAATGTGACATCAAATCCAGCATGTATCTTGTTATAACGCTTAATAGCTTCGACAATTGACGCATTAGAGATATCTATACCAATGTATTCGGAGATTTCTGCCATGGACCATTTGTTAATATCACCACCTTTACCACATCCCAAATCTAAAACTCTCCACCCAGGTTGAGAATGATTACCAATAAGCATATACTTAATAGCATTATTGAAGTTTCTCAACTTGATGATTGGTGAACGGAATCTTTTGGAGTGCTTTGCAACATAAGCTCTTTGATTGTAATGGCGTTTTACAAGTTCATCATTTCTTCTTTCCTCTTGTGCTCTTCGTTCAGCTTGATCTTCTCTTTGTCTTTCCACTTGTGCTCTCCGTACTTGATCATCAGCATTTCCTCTTCTACTAGGTTTTTTCAATTTAGGTTCTAGTTCATTAGCTGCTGTAGGAGGAGCAGCTGGTTCGGAGTATTCATTATGCACCAGATTATAATCTTCATCTTTCATCCAGGCCGGTTTGCTCGAAGGTTTTGGCTTTGCTGCCCAATATGGTGCTGGTGCTGGTGATGCATTTGCTGATGTAGTAGTTGATGGAGCTGGTGAGCCTCTTGCAGAGGGTGGACCACCTCTTCCAACTTCTGCCTGTCCTCTTTGACGCATCGAAAATCCTGAGCGTGGTGCAGAATTTCCTTCAATTGTTCTCTTTCTGATCTTTAAAGTTGTTCCATCTTTCTTTTCCTTATGTTCTGCAGTTTCTCGTTTATTAGATTTTGGATCTTCTTTGGTCTCTGGTTTAGCAGCAGCAGCAGCAGCATCTGTTAGTTCAGTCACTTGGTCGTTCTTGGTTTGCTCTGTATGTGTGTCTTCAGTTGATGTGATATTGGCCTCGGCTCGTTTAGTTTCATCAGCATCAGTGGCTGGAGTACCATATGATTCAGACATGACGATATTCAGTCTGCGTCTTCAATGGTTGGATAAAGTACAGGGGATCTGTGATTAAGTATTGATGAGCTCGCAAAACTTTTTGACGTTTGGATTTTTATCATCTCAAAGCATTCCGCGAATTTTTAAAAATTCACCAAAATTCAAATTAAAGGAAAAAGCATCAATGATTTAAACCACTTTAGAAAACATTGTTCAAGGACCTTGTCTGGTTGATTCAAGTGGTTGATATTTTATTCATTAAGGTTAGTTTTTATCTGATTTGGAACGCTCACTCACAAAACTTCCAATACTAAGATGCATAGATATAACAACAGCCGCTCTGGTTACGAAGGCAAAGACAGAGGATATGATAAAGAGAGAAATTACAATAGATCATCAAGATACAGCAATAATGAACGTGATAGGGCGTGGAATAAAGATAGAGACAGATATGAAAGGAGTTACAGTAAAGAGAGAAACTCGTACAGACCAAGTGATGTTACTCAAATAAGAACAGAGGAACAAACAAGACCAACAATATCCAAAGATGAAAATGCTTCAGAAAAAGATTCACTGCAAACTCCAACTGCTGATGGTGCACAAGCCAAAGGAGATGAAGATCCTAAAAAATTAGAAAGACTTCGAAAGCTTGAAGCTTGGAAGAGGAAACAGCAGGAAAGAAAGAAAGAAAAGGAAAATGAACAAAAATCTGCCTCACCAGTCCCTTCTTCTACCATTAAGAAACCATTAGTAAAAACAAAACCACTGTTGTCTTCAAAGCCAATTAAAAGAAAACTTAATGGATTATCTGTGAAAAAACCTAATATATTCGATGCTTCCGATGATGAAGATGATAGTCCTAAAAAGCGTATGGTATTCAAACCGACAGCTACTGATGTTGAAATGGAAGATCCTGACCATGATGAAAGGAAAGCTCAAGGGTTTACCCCAGCTGCTTCTGACGATGTTGATCCATTAGATGCATTTATGGATGAAATTGAGGGAAAAGAAGATGATCAAATGAAAGACACAACACGTGTGTTTGGTGATGACAATGAAGAAGAGAAAACAAATGATCATGAAGATCGTGAATATACATTTGAAGAAGACGATGAAGCAGGTCAACTTTTGAAGAAGCTAAAAAGCAAGAAAAGTAAAGACCTTCATATTCCAAAGTATAATATGAATGAAATGGAAAAATTTCCAAAGAATTTTCTTGTGGAACTGGATTCTATTGATCCAGATGAGGTAATCAATTTCAGAGTTATGAACAACATTTTCATTAATAACAAAAAGATTAATCCTGTTATGAATTTTTATCATTTCGGTTTGGATGCTCAAACTTTGAGTATAATTAATAATGAACTAAGGTTTCAAAATCCAACAGCTATTCAATCACAAACCATTCCAGCCATCATGTCAGGTAAAGATGTTATAGGTATTGGTAGAACTGGATCTGGTAAGACAATGTGCTTTTTATTAAGTATGTTGAAGCATATTAAGCAACAAAGACCATTAGCAAATGGTGAGACTGGCCCATTAGGTTTGATTTTATCTCCTACAAGAGAGTTAGCATTACAAATCTTTGAAGCTTGTCAAGTTTTTTTGAAAAATACAAATCTCCGTGCAATTTGTTGTACTGGTGGGTCTGAATTAAACAAACAAATCAATGATATCAAAAAGGGTATTGAGATTGTCGTTGCTACACCTGGTCGTTTCATTGATTTATTAACGTTGAATAATGGGAAATTATTAAAAACCAACAGAATTACATTTGTTACAATGGATGAAGCTGACAGATTATTTGACTTGGGGTTTGAACCACAAATTAATCAAATCATGAAGACTATACGACCAGATAAACAATGTGTGTTATTTTCTGCTACTTTCCCAACAAAGCTTCAAACATTTGCAGTCAAGATTTTGAAAAAACCAGTGATTATTGCAGTTGGTAATAAACAAGTTGTCAATGAAAACATTACACAACAAGGTAAAATGTTTGAAACAGAAGATGAAAAATTTAAGTACTTGTTGAATTTATTGGGTAAACAAGGTGATCAAAAGACCATTATTTTCTGTGATTCTCAAATTCAAGTTAATTTCATGAACAAAAGACTTTGTGAAAAAGGTTATTCACCTGTTGCGATTCATGCTGGTTTGCCTGCACATGAACGTACCTCTAATTTGTCACGTTTTAGAAAAAACTCCAACATTTTAATTTGTACCGAAGTGTTATCAAGAGGATTAGATGTTCCTGAAGTGAACTTGGTCATTTTATATAATGCAGCAAGAACTTTTGCTCAATATGTTCATACAACTGGTAGGACTGCAAGAGGTAATACTAAAGGTACAGCTATATCACTATTATCTAAAGGAGAAGATACTCAAGCCTATATTTTATACAAATGTATGGTTGAAGAAGATATACCACAAGATATTAAAGAATTAGCAATTCAATTTGAAAAAGAATTAAAAGCTGGTAAAAAGAAGATTAGTTCAGGTTTTGGTGGTAAAGGTTTAGATCATCTTGATAAATTAAGAGATGAAACTGAGAAAACCGAAAGAAAGAAATATGGTGAAGATGATGAAGAAAAGAAAAAATCTACTGCAGTAACTAGTGATGGTGAAGAAGCGGATGAAGATGAAGATGGTGATAAAAATGTTGAAGCACATACTAATCTTGATATTGTTTATAATTCAAAAGCAGATGGATCTGCACCAGATAGTGGTACTTATAATGCTAAAATTAATGTTAATGATTTACCACAAAATGTTAGATGGATTGCAACAAATAATACAACTTTAAGTCAAATCATTGAACAAACATCAACATCAGTTACATATAAAGGTAGATATTATCCTGAAGGACAAGAACCTAAAGAAGGTGAAGAACCTAAATTATATTTATTAGTTGAAGCAGAAAAAGATTATCAAGTTTCAGAAGCTGTTGAATTATTTAAAAAGACAATAATTGATGGGTTGAAAAAGGCAACTTCACAACAATTTGGTAAATTTTCACTATGAATAAATAAAATGATTATAACGATCTAAACCCTGTAATTACTACATTTTTAAATATTCTCTCGCAAAACACAATAATCTAATGTCTTACAACGTATCATTAATTTCGTAACTTATATCCACATCATCATCATCATCTCTCGTCTTCCACAAACTTAGTCATAAACCAACTCATTAACTTTCTTCATTTGTGTCATTTTTTCACTTTCATCAACAAGATGTTTCCTATTACTTTTCTTCCTCTCTTGTTCCAATTTATTACCCAATTGTCCTTGAGATTTACTTTGTTTCTTCATCCTTTCTTCAGCAGCTTTAGCAGCGGCTTCTCTTGGACTAAGGACTTGGACTTCACTACCACTTGTTGAATTATCACTTAATTTATGACCTTGTGAATTCTTGTTAAGTTTTCCTGGTGTATTACCATTTTGTTTACCTGATTTTGACCTTGTTGACTTCAATTTTGTAGGATCGTCATTGTTTGAACGTTGAACTGTCTGTGTTGTACGTTTTGTTGTGGTCGTTGTTCCTGCACTTGGCTTTTCCGTCTTTGTGCTGCTCATACAGTTACCCATCTGTTGATTTCAACGAGTTGTGATAGTAAAGGAATGAATGTTGGGCTTTGAGAGTTGTAGCAGTTGATAGGATTCAAATTATGAATTTTGTTTATGGTGTTGAGGCTGATTGTACCAATTTAGATTTCTGTACGGGTTTTCGCGCTTTTTTTTTTTAGATTTGTGCACTAGAACTTTGTGACAAATGAATAAATGTAAAGGTAATAAATATAATGGTAAAATACTACAACGGATCTTCTCAATTAATTAATTAGTCATGATATTATTATTATATATATATATACAAGGAGTTTAATTCATTGCATAATTCTCGTTAACACTGTTTGTTTTGTTTTTGGGATTTGATGTAGTTTTATCCTTTTTTTTTTTTCTTGTTTTTTTTTTTTGTAAATTTTGGGTATTTTAATGGTGATGATGATATTATAATTAATAAACATTCTTTCTAATTGAACGTAAATCAACTAATTGAACATTTGAATCATCAATATTTTCTAAATCTAAAAATATTTTCGAAGTTTCATAAGAACGTTCAGCATTTTGTTTTATTTTTCTAAATTGTGAATAATCACGACAATAACCACCATATTTTTTAAATACTTGAGAATATAATAATGGTTTTGGATCAACTTGTGAATTAACTGTAGCATCTCTAATTGCAGCCCAATCTGCATTTGCAATAAAATTTGAACCTTCAGAATCTGAAAATTTTAATAAATCATACCAACTATTTAAAATTTCTTCTTCAGTTGATGGAACTGAACCTAAAGCTTTTAAATAAATACGACGAGAAACTTGAGTTTTTTTAACATGATAAATATCATAAGCTTGATATAATGAATCAACAGTTGTTTTATCTTTCCAAACACCACATTTTGAAATAATAATATTGAAAAAAGGTTCATCAATTGGTTTAATTTCATTATAAGTTGAAATTATTTCTTTTAAATGAATTAATCCAGAATTTTGATCATCTTTATATTTATTGAAAAAAATTTCAAAAAAAACATTATTTAATGATGATGAAATACCATGATGAATATTTCTACCATAAAATTTATTTGCTTTTGTCCAATCTTCAACAATTTTATTAAAATTACCATTTGTTTCCCAAATATTTGTTAAATAAGTTTTAACAGCATTAACTTGTAAATTTAATTTATATGGCATTTCTCTATTTATAGCTTTTTCAAAAAATGAAGAAGCAATAGTTATATCTTTACAATCTCCAATAAAAGTTAAATGAGCTTCAATTAAATAAGGAATTGTTGCTTGATTTGCTTTTGAACATAATTCTGTAAATAATTCTAAAGCTTGAGAATTTTCATTAGCAGCAAGACAAGTTCTAATCATACCAATTGCTAAATTTTGATGTAAAGTTGGAGTTGATTTTTTTGATTCTTGAAATAAAGCATTTAAATCTTCAAATGGAGAACCTGCTTCATACATTAATGGTAAAACAATACCAACAACTCTTGGCATTAAGAATAAATCTTTTAAAAATTCATTATTCATAGCAGCAGTCCAAACACCAATAGTTTCTTGATCTAATTTCATTTCTTTTAAACTTGTTAATAAATGCATTGCACCAACTTCTGTAATTGAAATTTTATTTTCTAAAATATCTGAAATAATTTCTCTAACTGAAGTTCTTATAAAATTATCCATTTCTGTATGAAATGAACGAGAATCATAATCTGGTTTTTTAGATAATCTTGCTAATTGAAATCTATTTGCTCTTAACCCGTTATGTAACAAATGAGCTAATTTTGTAACTAAATATTCATTAAAATCTGGAGTTTCTCTTAATTCATGATACAAATTCATTGCTCTTTTAGCACCATCCCAAAAAAATGGTAAATTACCATTTGGACCAAAATCAGTTGTTTGATTTACACAATCTTCAAAAGCAGATAATTGATTAAACCATGGAGAAGATTTATAACTTTGAAAATTTCTTCCTTTTGATTTGGTACGATTATTTTGAGATGCAACGTCTTTAATTGTTTTACTAAAACTAAAGGCATTATTTGTGTTATTATTATTATTGTTATTATTGTTTGCATTTAATTCAGTTGAAGCTTGTCTTTCTAAAGCAACAGAGTTGAATCTTATGGAATGATTTAAAGAATTTCTAGCATTTGTAACAACTTGGTTTGCAATTCTTGTCTTTAAGACGTTTGATTGGGTTAATCTGAACATTATGATGATTGATTATGATTATGATGATGATTATGATAATTGATTAGCTTGTTTGTATAAATCTCTAATATTTTGAATATCTGATGTGAAAGGAACTTCTAATACCCTTGATGAATATTTATACCGCTTGTACCTGATCTATGATGTTTACTGATATGATAACGTAAACTTAATGCAAAATAAAGTTATCAATACCTATATCTAGTTCTGGTGATGTTTGTGTTTATATATAGTGTGAAACGGTTGGATCCGTTGGAAAAGAGCTTGTTATAATTATATAAATTGTTGAGCTTCCAGAGTTTTGAGGCGGTCAGGAACTTGAACGAGGGCTGTGGTATTGTTTTATAGGTATTCCCTGATGATAACTGGACACAGATCTGAGCTGATGTGACAAGTGTGCAATCTGATGATGTTTATCCAGCTCATCGTCGCTTTGAAACGAAATCATGCTATGTTTTTTTGGCCACCAACGAAAATTTTAGCGGAAAGATTGTTGCGGGACACATTGCACAATTCTGAGATTGAAACAGTGTCGAACGATTGTGAAGAAGACGAAAAGGGAGACAGAGGTGGCCCATTGGACTGGTGGATAATTGGACTGGTGGCCCATTGCTCAGATGTCAAGGAGAGAGTGTGTTTGTGTGTATTCGTTGGAACGGAGCCGTTGGGCTTTATCAGGGATGGATTTGGATAGAAATTGGTGAAAATTATAGTGTCATTGTTCAGATCTGGAAATCTAATGAGTTGAACAGAGAGGTGTCTGAGTTTTGAAATTGTAACAGCTACTTCGAGAGAGAAGATCACGATAGAAATGTATTTATTTTGAGTAAGAACCGGATACAAGTACCCTTAATGTGTGTGATTTAAAATTGGTTGGATCCCAATTTCTCAGCTGAGAGTGGTTTCTTTATACCTCAAACCAGGGAAGTAGAGACGCTACAAGTCAATAATATGTATGATCTTTCATTATGTTGAGATACTTTCACTCATTTGCACAGCTTCCATAAGAGCCTTGACTACACTACCTCTCTCATCACAAACAATATCCGTTTCAACAACCAAAACATCAAGCACAAACACCTTTAATTAAATAAATAATGTCTATTTTAATTAAATTTCAACTCCTCGGAATTCAATTAATTAGCACGTGCTCTAAAATTTCGCGATTTGTGTGTGGGGCGAGACAATTCCGGTCAGTTGTATAACCAAAATTAATTCAATTTCGAAAAGTACTTTGTAAACGATGAAGTCTTGAGCAAGATACACAACCGACAACGAAAGGTTATTACATTCTGTTACTATTGCATGCAAATAGATCTCCATCCCATTTAATATTCAAAGAAACTTTCCCCCACAAGACGCACGCACATCAAAAGGTTTAGATGCTAAAGAACTTTCTAAGACCAAGTTTAATAACAATACAAAATTCAACAAGAATAACCACAATTGAAAAACAATTCTCTAAAATGACATCTCCATATCAAATAAATGATCAATCAAGTAAATCTCAATATGATTTACATATTGAAACCATTTTGGAAAAAAATCAAAAAAATTTAGATTCATTAACATATCCTGGTTCTAAACCAATTTTACCATTTGAATCTGGTCCAATAATTCCTGCAAGTTCTACAGATAAGGTATTTTTTTTCGATATAGATAATTGTTTATATAAAAGATCAACAAAAATTCATGAATTAATGCAAGAATATATTCATGATTATTTTGTTAGAACTTTAAACGTTAGTGATGAAGAAGCTTTTAGATTACATCAAGATTATTATAAAAATTATGGTTTAGCTATTCAAGGTTTAGTTAAATATCACAAGATTGATGCATTAGAATATAATATAAAAGTTGATGATGCATTACCTTTACAAGATATTCTTAAACCTGATCCTCAATTAAGAGAATTATTAATAAATTTGAAAAAATCTGGTAAAATTAATAGATTATGGTTATTTACAAATGCTTATAAAAATCATGCTAAAAGAGTTATTTCATTATTAGGAATTGGTGATTTATTTGATGGATTAACTTATTGTGATTATAGTCAAAATGATTTGATTTGTAAACCAATGAAAGAATGTTATGATAGAGCCCTTTTTGAAGCTGGTGTTACAAATTATGATAATTGTTATTTTGTTGATGATTCAGCAATAAATGTAAAAGCTGCAGTGGAATTAGGTTTTAAAAAAGTCATTCATTTCATAGAAAGAGATGAAGATCTAACAAATACAGTGGAGGGAAGTTTATTAATTAGAGATATCTTGCAATTACCAAAAGTTTTACCAGAATTATTTACTAAATAGAGTATTCTTTAATTTTTTTTTTTTATTCATATGCTATATATATTGATGCATTATTATTGATGATTGATTATGATGATGTAGTGCTGTTGAAATAAGTAATAAAACTGATTTAAAAGCTGCTTGATCTGAATTTTGGAAACTTGTAGCAATTTTTGTTCTTATATCATCAATTGATTGTTTTATCTCTTCAGATTTAAACCCATTTTTTCCATTATTTGATGACAAATTAATACATTGGAAAAGACATTGAAATTCTAATTTTATATTATGGAAATTCCCATCATGGAAATATTCTTTACCTTTAAAATTCAAATCATTTAATTTTGTCAAAATTTCATCATTAATTGCATAATCATATTTAATTGGATCTTCAATTGTTTGTGTTAATTTCCCTTGTAAAAAAATATTTAATGAAAATAATCTTCTTAATTGTAAAATCCTATCAGAAACATCACTTGTTAAAGTTTCAACAATTCTAATTAATAAATTCAATTCATTTGTTAAATTATACCATATATTAACAATTGGATATAATGTTGAATCAAAATTTGCATCATATCTCCATTTAAGTAAATCATTCAATAATTCACTAAATAATTTTGAAGCACCAATTGAATGAACACGTTTATCCATTATAAATAAACCAAAAATTTTCATAATTAATTTAAATTTTTCTTCATTAAATTTTGAATGTAAAATTTTCGTTATTAAATATTGAAATTTTAATAAAATTAACCTTATATCTTGTAAACATTTTTTAGAATCAATATCTAAATCTTCCTTTATAATCTGTTCTTTCTCAATCATATTTTTTGAAACACCTAAATTAATCATAAATTCATTAATCTCATCAACATTAATCTTAACTTCATCTTTAATCATAGCAATTTCCCTCTCCACAACAAAACTTTCCAACTCGTTGAAAACATCAAATTCATATAACCCATATTTACTCTCGTTAAATTGTTGTTGCCGTATCATACCATGAATCAAATACATCTCTATTGGATTACGCATAGTTTTAGGTTTGACATAAGGTGGTGCTTCTTTAATATAATGGAAATCATTCAAATTTAAATCTTCATGATGCAAAGCTAAATAATCAACATATTCTTTATTTTCAATGACTTTCCTATCCAATTTTTCCATAATTAATTCACGAATTGGTTTTTCTGTAATTAATTTTTCAATTGCCTCTTGTTCATCTTTTTCATGTAATTTTGATAATTCTGCAGATTTTCGCAAAGTTGAACCATCATTCTTTCTAATAAATGGTGCTTTTACAACTGGTGGTAATTTTAATTTCTTTACATCAGATGTATCTTGATCAAAAATTAATGATCTTTTACTTGAAAATGATGATAATGTTGAAGAAGTCTTGGAAAATGTTCTATTCATAGTACTCAAAGGATCATCATCATCATCATCATCATCCATTTCTTCATCTGTACTTGTATCATCACTATCTGTGGATAATATTATTGGATCACACCTTGTATCACCGCCAATATCTTTAGATATAGTTGTTTGTGGCTTTTGATGAGCAGGTTTGAAAAATGGTTTATCACCATTAAATTTTTGAGAACTTCTCGACAACATATCGGTAATATCGCCCTTCATGGTCTCAGTCTGTACACTTTTCTACCCACAGCGTTAAAGACAGTTCTATTACTTGATGCTTAACCAGGGTTTTATTCAACTTTTGATTTGATTACATCTCTGTATGTTTATTTTACTCTCTATATCTTGTTTTGTCAGAAAAAACTTGTGGCCCGACGTGAATTGACAGATGAGCTGAAATGTGGATTTAACAAAAAGAAAAAGATGATAAACTATCTATCTCTACTGAAAAAAAAAATGTATTTCTATAATGAAAAGTTTATTAGGATGAACGATCGATCGTTATATCTGAGATTAATATGAACATGAAATTTTATTTGGCAATGAATATATAATTAATGCTGAAGAATATATGAAATTAAGCAAGTTTTGATGGTCTTTGTTGTGGTAATTTAACTAATCCATTTTGTTCTTTTAATCTAAATTGAACTAATTCTAATAACTTGTACAAAACATTTAAAACTGGAGTTTCAATTTGGTTTTCTCTAGCAATAGCCAAGACATTACCTAAGATGACTTCCAATTCAATTTGATTACCTTTTCTAACATCAACTAACATTGATGGAGCATACCAATTACCATCATCAGAATGAATCATTTTTTGCATTAATTCATCTTCTAAGATAACTCCATCTGATTTAGCAACTTTAATAATTTCTTTCATAGCTGGTCTAATTAAAGTATCAACACCACCAGCTTCATGAATACGACCAACATCTAAATCAACTAGAGCTGCAACGGTATTAAAAGTAGCGTTATAAATTAATTTTCTCCATCTTGAATAATTGACATCAGCATCTAAATGACAATCAATTTTATCATTATCATATAATGAAATGAATTCATTGGCTTTTGCTAATTGTTCTTCTTTGGAGTTAATACCATTATCAAAATAACCAATACCAAGAGAATCTGTACCACTATGATCAATAACACCATTAAAGTTTGCAGATGAAATCATGGAAACACCAGATAAAATGAAATGACCTGGAAATTTTTTCAATGTTGCCTTTTCAATACCAAATCCATTTTGTAATAAAACAATAGTGGTTTTCTCACTAACAGCATCTTCAAAGATTTCTTCGACATTATTAACATCTGGAATGTTTTTAGTTGTAACTACAATATAATCAAATTCACCATATTGTTTAGCATCTTGAATTGATTTAACAACATGAGTTGGTTTGAAACCTTCAATATGACCATAATCAACAGATTTGATTTCATAACCCTTTTCAACAACTCTATCATAATCTGAACGAATTAGAGCTGTAACTTCAACTTTTTCACTATATTCAAGGGCATATGCTGCCATGACACCAACACCACCTAGACCAACGACTAAGACTTTTGGTTTTGTTTCTGAGGTTGTCATATTTTGCTGTTTTGTATAGAAGGTACAAGTATCAATTAACTAATCTGATGGGATATTTATATATATATATATATATATATATTCCCCAATTGATCTTTCAACAGGGTGGGTCTGGCTTATTTATAACTTTCCATCTTGTGCTCCAATGCATCAATCTCTATACCTTTTAGCATTTGATAACGGCGCTGACTAAGCCCGTCGAGAATTTCATTGAAAAAGGGAATCCAACACCGACTGGAAAGCTCTGACGAAAACGGCATCTCACACAGAACTCAACGCTCTGACACTTTCTGTACAAGATTAATAACTAAATGGGGACTACAATTACATTGATCTATACAATTGTCATCGTTCATTAGTCGCTTTTAACTAATCATTGCTATCCTCGTCGCTTGAGTACTCTAGTGGCTGAAGAATATCGTCTAGCGCTGAATACTTCTTTGTTTCTGTCAGCTGTGGGTTGTCCCTTACATCTCCAATAACAACCACTTCATCGTCATCTTCATCTTCATCTTGATCCACACGTTTATCCGCTTTAGATTCATTTTTCCCCGAAATGTGTGATATTTCCATTATGGAAGAATCTTCAACCATTGAAGTATCATCTATTGTGATCATTGAAACATCACTAATATTAACCACTTTAGGTGTATTTATAGAATCAATTGGTGTTTTCTTCATTGGTGTAGATGAATTTTGAATATTTGTAAAATCCAATTTTTTTTTGGCTGTAGAGAAACTTTTGTCTCCTTCAAGATCATTGAAATTATAACTTTTATTACCTTTTGAAGGACTTGTGTTAATATCTTGCTTTCTTGATTTAACTTTGATTGGACTTTCTTGTATTGTACTTTTAACTTCAGATTGGACCTTGATTGGTGATTCTTTAACAGTCTTGACAGGTGATGAACCAATCCCTGACTCTAAATCTGAATCCTCATCGAGACTTGATTCCGAATCAGATCCATTGAAAAATAGATTGGATTTAATAGGACTTGACTTGGTTGGTGATGATGATTGAGCTGGAGGTAATGATGATGCAATTGGTGGGACTTCTGCAACTGGAACAGGGGTTTTGACAGCTTTCCTAGCTCTCAACATATCTAAAACACTAACACCAGTGGATGGTTTTTGTGAAACATTTGATTTTCTTCTTTGTAATAATGGAGTAGATGTATCCTTTGTAGGTGCATCAATAAATCCCATTGATATTAAAGTTGATGATTGAGATGGTTTCTTCTTTCTCGGTGATTTCCTCTTTGTTTTAACTTTTTCTTCTTCCTCTTTACGTTTCAATTCTTCTCTTTCAATATAACTTTTATAATGTTGAGTTGTTATAGGGATAAGATCTTTTGGTATCCATTTCAGTGGAGCCCTAATAAGCTTTTTAATTTCTGGATCATTTGAATCTTCATATTCTTTCAATTCACCAAAGGGGAAATAATATTTAAATCTAACACCAAATAAATCTAAATCAAATGTACCAATTTCTTTTGTTTTCATTTTTTCAATTGAAGCTGGTATTTCCAAATCATGTATAAGAAATCGAAGTAAATAAGCTTCTGAAAGGATTCTTGTAAACCATATATCCACATTACTAACGTTTGGTGGTGGGTTTTTCTTGAATAAATGTAATGATTCATTAAAATGAGGTAGTTTTATCCATTTTGAAGCATCATCCGTCTCCGCATAATTTGTTGTACCAATTTCAAATTTGAAAATATCTTTTTTCAATAATGGATAAAAATAAAGCATAACAACATAATCTGGTGGGAAATTTTCTAAAGAACCATCCTTAATCACATTTTTTTCATTTCTACCAAAATATTCCATAACATTTTCAGAGATGTGTTGAAACATTTGTACTTGTAAATCTTCATATTTTAAACGTCTCATCTTAGATCGTGGTAAAACCCCATCACCATCATCATCATTATAATAAATTTCTTTTAATTGATATGCAAAATCTGGGAAACTATTATAAGGACATGTTGCAACATGTCTTGTCATGAAGTCAGTTGACGAAAGTGCCAATTGTAAAGCTTTCTCCACACCAATATATTTAACACCATTATTATAATCTGCACCTGTCAATATTGAAAACAATAAGACTCTCCAACGATCAAACCCTGTTTTTTGTTTAATCTTATCCATGTGGACTGGTGTACACCAATAATATTCATGAGGTTTAGGTCCGACATTACTAGCAGGTTTATCTTCTTCTGATCTTGAAAAATTTCTAAGAATTTTTGTAGCACCGAAAATTATTGTATCACTATCATTACTCAATACATAATCTACTACACCTAATCTTTGTAATCTTGATGCTTCAGCTTCACCTTCAGAAGGAGCATCCACATATGAAATATTCCATCTTTTCAATTCTTTTTTCAATTCTAAAATATCTGGCATATCATTAACATAATGAGAAGAATCTTGATCATTTTCATTCAATTCTTTAAATTTTAGATATTCAGAATCAAAATCTTTTCGCTCTAATTGATCATTTTGTCTTTTTTGTAAATCAATGTTTCTTTTAAAATTAGGTTTAAATTTCCCATCAAAAACAAGTATAAATGATACATTTAATGAAATCATTTCTCTAATCTTTGCATGGAAATTTTGCTTCACTTTCCCCATCAGAACGTTAAAAGGTAATCCACCTCCATTATTAAAGCTTCCAGCTTCAAATAACCATTGAAATGCATCAATAGCTATCCTTATAGGTCTACCATTTTCTTTATAGAAATTTGTAACAAAGATATTGAATGGAAGTCTTTCATCAAATCCACGTTTAGTAGCTTCCCATACAGAAGCAACACCCATGGGTCATATAGTTTTTGTAGTTCTTAATAGTAATATGACTTTATTTGACAAATGTTATATTTTGAAAACTTCAGTCATATCCAATGGTGGATTTATATCATATGTTCGGCTCCAGATTATAATTATGATGAGTGGCAGCTCAATATTATTTTGTTTGTTTTGATTTCGGAATGTTCTTTTTTTTTTAAAGGAAACTGTGATTTTTGATTATTCGCAGAACGAATTCGCGGATCAACTTTAACTAGAATTCTTTAAATCTGTTTTACAATGTCAATATGATCTTATAAGTTATCAAAGGTGTAGTATTTTCTTTCTTAAGTAGTACTATAGTGACACATAATTAAAGCAAATTATTAGGAACTGAAAATTGGTAAATTATCCCATATAAGTTAATTTTACAAAAATATTATATAGCTTGTAATTTATATTTTTAAAAATTAAACTTCATAAAACCTAACAACAGAAATGAAAAGTACAGAATTTGGGTCTTAAAGTGATATATATCACTTATAAAGTAGATATTGGATACTGTATCATCACTTTACAATTTTATTGGCCAATCTGATTAGAAGTTATTTCAATTCAAGAAATTTTGAGTCATGTGATCATTATAACGAGCTTCCAAATACCGATAAGGCCACTCAATTTTTGTGTCAAGTCTATAATAAATATTCAAGTAGTTTTCTCAAAAAATCTTTAACTTAATCTATATCTATTTTGCAAGAGGCATTGATGACATTGAAAGGTTATGAAAGTTACCCAAATAGCTGAAATCTTTACAAGCTTATTGAAAAGCCCTAAGCTCGATAGCAAAATATTTAATTCAAGATTGGTCCAAGTGTAGTCTTTAATCACAATACGTCGATCAAACAAATTTGAAAGATCATGGAATCTATTTAAAGAATATCTGTTTCAACTTTCGAAGTAGGAACCCAGAACTTACAATCAGATGTATCATCCAAGTACAAGACCCAGGTTTGAGATCAATCAAAGTGCTACTTAGATAATCAACAACCGAGATGCCCCAATAGGTGGATTATTTCTCCTCGGTACCTGAAGAACAGAAACCCAACAAAACGACCAGGACCAGAAGTGTGGAAATTATTTCACAGCTGATAGATATTCTGAGATACGAACAACCAAAGCTTCATACTCAATAATCAGAGATACAGAATCCTCATAGTCCCCATAGACCTCATTTCAAAGAACTGTATCTCAAATGCACCTGGTCTAAAAATCATAAGATATTATTTACACATGATACATATCCTCAGATGTCGGTATCAATTTAGCAATCTTTCAATAGGCATATATGTTATAATTTAGTAATATTTTGTAGATATGAGTTTTGTGGTTCACCATTCAACGATACTTGTATAGGTGATCGATGCATATGATTTACTTAATTTATCCAGTGTTTTATTCAGTTTTAAAATATGGGAACGGAAGATGTTATTGTTGACTGTTGGACCGATACGACGCGTCCATTCAAGGTTCATAAAGTATAAAGTCTGGAACTTTGTAGCTTTTTAGATAATCAGTAAATCATCCTAGATTAAGTTGAAAGGGGTGAATTAAATAGTTAACTCAAAATCTATAGATAAGAACCATGGAGTAAAGATAGCATAGTTGTTAAAGATCTTCTATTGATGTTGTCGATTGTGTTCTGTAGAGAGTAGAGGATAGAGGCTAGAATCCGGATCTTCTGGATCTTCTGTGCTTTAATGAGAGATCAGCTACATTTTTACTTGGGGCGAGAATACATATTGAATATGCTTCACAGAGATTAAGGGGTCCAAATTTGAGGAAGAAGTCTAGAGCTGGGAACGTATCAATTTTCAACTTTCAATCATAAAGCTTTATTGAACGGTAATATGTGAAATAGTATACCGAAGAGCAGCCAAACGTGGGACAGATAAATAGGAAGAAGTACGAAGTCTGAATAGCAGCACAGTCCTCTATCCATTGCCACAACCATATGTTTATCCCAACCCTTTAGTAGCAATCCGTATCCTGAAATGCTTTGAAATGCTTTGAAATGGTTTTAATGGCTGCCGGCCACAACTAATAACATTACCGCATTGGGCAAATCGTGGATGTCGACGCCAAATAACGAAGAGCCAGAAACACAGTAAAGAGTCAAGACTATGCACCAGTGATGGCGTAGATGTGAGTGTACTGAACCTAATTATAATCTATCACGATCTCTACAAACTATCAAACAATCTAGTCTGTTACAACATCCAAACTTGATACCAAAAAAGCAGACTGAAACTTGAATTGGGCTTTGTGATTTGTGCTTTTAGGGCATCTCGAATCTGATGAAGGGGTTCTGGGGTCCAGCTCATCAAACAATCTGGAATGGGCTATCGAGTAATCTCAATCCTCAAAGGAGTCAGCTGCTACTGCTACTAGATCATTACGATTCCCTCACCAAGATAACAACTTTATAATGGGTCCCAAGTAATACAACGGTACAAAACATTTTCCCGTGAAACTTCGTAGTGCCAAATCGGTGGACTTTATTGATTTCCATCATTTTATAATTGCAGAACAGACTAAACAAACGATACATGGACTCTCCAAGAGAGACAGAACCAGTACACAATTGGACCACCATTGATCCATTCATTAGACACTAGATACTTGTAACTTGTGACACTTGTGACACTTGTGACACTTGTGACAACTTACAACTCAGTCTCACACCCTGCACAACTGTTCCCTGCTCATGGCCTAATGTTCATTGTGCATCCGAACGCCAATAATCACTTCTTTTGACTGAGAATGGTCTGAGTGATCAACAATGCGTAAATGCATCCCATTAATACATTTCCATGTAAATTTATACCATTTCTACTACATTTGCAACACAGTTTCTGCACTTTCAAACTAATAAGTTCTCGAATCTCGACAACTTTCACTTTTCACGAGTCAGTTTGGAGAAGCTATGAATTTCCCAATTCACAGGGAAATAATGTAATTAATGTGTATAGTAGATCTTAATTTAAAACAATTTAAACCAATTCAAGCCAAATGAACCAAATAATTCAATTAATGTGCAGATTTTAAACAGGGAATCTGCAGCAATTGTTGACATTTCAAACGTACAAATTTCTTCTCTTAACCACATTCTTGGTGCTACGAACAACAGAATCACAAATCATTGGTGGATTTCCCTTCTCACTCAAGACTTTGAAATATTTCCAATTAGCTGTCTCATTAATGCTACATTGACTATTTGGGTAACTTAAAAGACAACATAATTTAACCGTGTCTGTGTGTACTTCTATTGTAGTCTTGTATTATAAAATGAAATCAATTCCCTTGTTTTCATTTAACGTTAAAACAGTATCAAGACGTTGATACTATCAAAATACTTTAAGAATCGGTGCAGAAGACAATGGTGTACACAGAATCGGATACAACATTAATAGGAGGAACAAATGAAGAAACCAATTCTGATGAATCAATAGATTTTATCTCATTATTACCATTAGAGATCCCAATACATGGACAAAAAAACATTCAACAACAACAACAACAACAACAAGCTGCAGATTCACAAAGACAAGTATTAAACTTTCATGATCTTTATACATATGATTCAGATAATAATCCAATATATTTTCATTCATTTATAGGGAAAATAGTCCTTGTGGCTAATGTTGCAACACAATGTGCTTCATCGTATCAACTACGACAATTTGAAGAATTATATCAAAAATACAAAGATAAAGATTTCGTTATATTAGCATTCCCTTCAAATCAATTTCATCAAGAAATTAAAGGTTCAAATCATGAAGTTGCTGAAAATTGTCGGAAAAAATTTAATGTATCATTCCCAATTATGGAAAAAGTTAAAGTTAATGGGAAAAATCAATGTCAAGTTTTCAAATTTCTTAAAGAGAATAAAAGAGGTTTCCTAAATACCAAAAGGGTAAAATGGAATTTTGAAAAATTTTTAGTGGGAAGAGATGGTACAATTTTGAAAAGATATTCAACTTTAGAAAATGTTAAAAGAGCAATAGAGAAGGATCTTGCAAAAATATTTGAAGAAGAAGAAGGTAATAAATATAAATTAGCGGAACAGGAAAGGGAAAGGGAAATTAAAAAATCAATGGTACAAAGAGTTTTCTATATATAATCATAGAAATGGACAATAATCACTATTTAATTCTACAATAGAACTAATATTTAATCAAATCAAACTAATAAAACATTATATTTATTGAACAAAAAACACCCACACACACAACCACAACCTCAACTACACACCCACATTTGTATTGTACATATGGAGAAATGAAGTAAAATTATTTTCTACCTCTACCTTTACCACGACTTTTTTTAATTTCAACTTCTGAATCTTCATCTTCATCTTTTCTAACTCTTTTTCTATTAATTTTAGATCCACCTTCAATTTCTTTAACAACACAAGCTAATAATGTTTGTGCTCTTCTTGATAATTCTGATGGAGTTCTTGATTGAAAGAAAAAATCAAATCTAAATAATGGTGATGATCTAATACTATCTCTAATTCTTTCATATAAATCTGGTCTATCTAATCCAAAACGATATAATTGAACAAGAATATATCTATCTTCCTCTTCAGAGAAAACACGACGATTTGTAGTGGCAGGTGGAAATTTCAACACTAATTCTTGTAATGGATTTGTATATTCTGATAATTTAACTCTAAGTGCCTCTTTTTGTAATTTTGATTTTCTAATTTTTTCTTCACCTGCTTCAATTTGTGAAATATATCTTTCATAACCATCAATTTGAGTATAATTTTTCCAAAATGCCTTTGCATAATCTCTCACTTCTTCTATTGTCTTTTCTGGAAATTCAGATGCAATTGCACTTATTGAATTTCTACCATATTTAGCAGAAACTTGAATAAATTGTGTGAATTCTCTTCTACTCCAATTACCATAACCTTGTTGTAATAATTCAGTCTTCTCTTTTTCATCTTCTTCAGTTAATGGTGTTGCATTTTTAATTTCTAATTGTAATAATCTTTGTTCAGCTTCTCTTTGTTCAAATTCGGAATCTGGACCATCTGCTAATGGAACTTGATAACCAATTGTCTTTCTATAATATGCTTTTTCACGATCAAAAATTTCTTGTAATTTTATAGGATAAAATTGATGATCAAAAATATTTGGTTGTCTTGGTGCTCTTGGTAATTTTTTTTCATTTGATGTCCTACCTCCAGTATGTAAAACATCTTTATAATACATATCAATTGAATAATTTTCTTTTCTTTCTCTTTTGGCAGGATTAATCCAAGTTAAATTACCAATCTTATCAGTTGAACCTTTTTTTTTAAAATCTTCACCGTTCCATTCATAAGCTGAATCAGATGCGAATTTTTGTAATTCATCCAAACCTAATTGTGAATAACGTTCTGATAATTTTGATGTTTTTTGTTCAGATTTTTCCAAGATCTTATCAAGATCAAATTCATCATCGGCACCACCTTCACCTTCTTTTTCATTGAAAACGTTTGAAGCACCAAATTGAATCATATTTAATAAATCATCCTTGGAAGTAGCTTTGGCACTTTTAGCACTATCACCTGCGCCCATATTACGACCTTGTTGAATAACTAATTGATCTAATCTTAATTTTTGAGTTGCTCTCTCCAAGACTTTTTCTTCAATTGCATTTTCTGTAACTAATCTGAAAACTTTAACTTGTTTAGTTTGTCCAATTCTATGAGCTCTATCCATAGCTTGTAAATCAGCTTGTGGATTCCAATCAGAATCATACAATACAACAACATCTGCAGATGTCAAATTAATACCTAAACCACCAGCTCTTGTTGTTAATAAAAATACAAATTTTTCAGAATCTGGTGCATTATAATCATCAATAGCTTTAATTCTATCAGAATGATCAGTTTGACCATCAATACGACAATATTGATAATCTCTAAACACACAATAATCTTCCAAAATATCTAATAAACGTGACATTTGACTGAAAATTAGTACTCTTGAACCTTCACCTTTCAATTTTTTCAATAATCTATCTAAGACTTTCAATTTTTGAGAATTATATACTAAATGTTCATCAGTTGTATATGGTGGACCAGGTTCAGCACCTTCGAATAAATATGGATGATTACAACATTTTCTTAATTGCATTACAATGTTTAACAATCTTGTTTTTGATTCACGCTTACCATTAGCACCGTTAACAGCATCAATATCTTTCTCTAAAATACTTTGATACCATTTTCTTTGCATCTCTGACATACCAATGTATAAGTTAACTTCCTTTTTAGGTAATAATGATTTCTCAACATCATTTTTGATACGACGTAACAAAAATGGTTGTAAAACTTTATGTAATTGTTGAATAACTTGATCTTGCCTTTTAGCATCTTTTTCAGCTGCATCAACACTTGGATCTGGTGTACCTTCATTAGATGCTAAGAACCATTGATCAAATGCTTCAGAATCAGAGAAAACATCTGGTAAAATAAAATTTAATAATGCCCACAATTCATGTAAATTATTTTGTAACGGTGTACCAGTAATCAACAATCTGTTTCTTGAATGGAACATACGAATGATTTGTGATAACATTGATTCTTCATTTTTAATTCTATGAGCTTCATCAATGACAATGTATTGCCAATCAAATTTCTTAAATTGCGCCTTTTCTCTAATAACAATTTCATATGAAGTGATGCAAACATCAAAATCACAAGCAATTAATCTAGTTTTCATCAAGTTAGCCCTTTCTTCTTTATCACCTTGTAAAATGAAAACATTAACATCTGGAGTCCATTTAGCAAATTCTCTTGCCCAATTATCTAAAGTAGATTTTGGAACAATAACTAAATGTGGACCTTCGATGTTTCTAATATAACGAAGATAACCAAGAAATGAAATTGTCTGTAAAGTTTTACCTAAACCCATTTCATCTGCTAAAATACCTGAAATGTTATTTTCATGTAAAGAGATCAACCAGTTTAACCCAGCAATTTGGTATGGCCTTAGATCACCTTTAATATAGCCAGGACTTTCAGTGAATTCAGTGATGACGTTGTTTTCGTCTTCTTCATCTTGTAATAATTCGGCATCTTCCTCTTTTTCAGTTTTACGTCTTCTGTTGTTTGTGGACTTAGAGTTTTTGGAACCATTTTTATCAGCTTCAATAATATCCAAAACTTGACGAAACTTTGGATCTTTTTCAGCTTTATTGTTGATAAAATGAGAGAACAAACCAGTTAACCCTAATAAATACTTGAATCTTTTGGCAGTTTCATCCACATTAAACTTCGGTTTCGCTGGATCGACAAAGTAAGTTTTTTGTTTATCAGTCAAAGATTGAAGGTCATGCTCTGGGATTGCTGATTGGTCCTAAAATAAACAGTTAGTAATTATATCCCATTTGTGAATCTTGAGTTTTTTAAACGTACATATTCTGGAGTTGGAATCTAGATATTGTTAGTTCTTGTAACTCTTGATCAAAAAACCACGTGAACAATAGAGTTTCAACCCATTGATCAATACTTACACCAGTATCAGTTACTTCTTCTCGCACAGGTTGTGCATTATTCTCGTTATTGTTCGTATCAATCACTTGGTCTGTATTGAAGTCGCTCATCGTTCAGTATGATGCAAACCAGATCTTAGTAGCTTCTAAAATATCACCAAAAACGCGTCAGAAATCCAATTGTAATGAAAAAACCGAGCAACTGTTGAATTCCTTATATAAGAGCAGCTAATTGATGACCAGATTCAAGTTCTTTCGAGTAACATGTAGTTGTTTATTGATAAAATTTGTGGCGATTTGATTTATTTTCAACGCGCTCTGGTGAAAGCACAAAAATTACCGCATTAGGAAGTCTAGTGCTGCTAATTATTACCTAATTTGGTCGCAGATATAATCTCCAATAATATTGATATGGTTGTAATCCTTGAGTTAAGCTGAGTATTTTGATTTATTATAGTATACACTTTAAATGACTGCTTTGTGCTGTTATTTGCGAATTTGTTCTGGTTTCTTGAATTTTCTTTTGTAGCCGATTTTTTTTCTTTTTCGTTTGTAAGCAAAACGATATCGATAAAGAAAATCAAATTTAAGCTCATTATTAAACAACTTTTTACAATTTGTAAACTACATTATAGCACCACAAGAGTCATAAGAAGATGATAGCTGTGGAATCTCCTATGACAAGTAGCTTTGAGACTCCAAGTCTGAAAGCTCCAGAGCCAGAACATTGTCCAGGTCCAGAATCTGAAAACGCTGGTAAAGGTGATGCTTGCGATGGATGTGCCAATAAAGATATCTGTGAATCATTACCAAAAGGACCTGATCCAGATATACCCATAATCAATGAAAGGTTAGCAAGTATAGATCATAAAATTCTAGTTCTTTCAGGGAAAGGTGGTGTCGGTAAATCAACATTTACTTCAATGCTATCATGGGCATTAGCTGCTGATCCAGATTTAGAAGTTGGTGCTATGGATTTAGATATTTGTGGTCCTTCATTACCGAGAATGTTGGGTGCTGAAGGGGAGTCAATCCATGCTTCAAATTCGGGATGGACTCCTGTTTATGTTAATGAAAATTTAGGTATGATGTCCATTGGTTTCATGTTACCAGAAGCTGATTCAGCAATCATTTGGAGAGGTGCTAAAAAGAATGGTTTAATAAAACAATTTTTGAAAGATGTTGATTGGGGAAGATTAGACTATTTGATTGTTGATACACCACCTGGAACATCAGATGAACATATTTCAGTCAATACGTATTTAAAAGAATCTGGTATAGATGGTGCATTAATTGTAACGACGCCACAAGAAGTTGCGTTATTAGATGTTAGAAAAGAAATTGATTTTTGCAGAAAAGCTGGTATAAAAGTTCTAGGAATAGTGGAAAATATGTCAGGTTTTGTTTGTCCAAATTGTAAAGGTGAATCACAAATTTTCAAAGCAACTACTGGTGGTGGTAAAGCTTTAGCTGAAGAATTGAAAGTTCCATTCTTAGGTTCAGTTCCATTAGATCCAAGAATAGGTAAAGCTTGTGATTCAGGTGAAAGTTTCTTGGATTTGTATCCTGATTCTCCAGCATCAACCGCTATTCTAGATGTTGTTGAGGCATTGATAGACTCAGTGGAAAGCTGAATGGTTCAATTATTTATACTTATGTTAAATAGTCATATATACTTTAATTTTGATGGGGGTGTTCTTGGTTTTAGTTTAGATCTTGTAGCAACTACATTTTGATTCACTTTAACATTAAATGCACTGTTTTATTTTACTCTAGACTATAACAACACTATTATACAAAAATATAATTACATATGTTCATGCCCCTTCTAAAAATTGTTGTTTAACATATTCTAACGTCAATGGAGCAGCATAATATTGTGATTGTGCTTCACCTAATGGAAGTGTCAAAATCTTTTCAGCTTCAACATGTGAACCTGAACCTTGAGCATTTTCTAAAATTGCTTCAGCAACTTTTTCAGCCATCAACCTAGCAGCAACTTTGACTTTAAAACTTGTTTGTTTTAATGAGGGTAAGTTTTCACTCAAGAATTTCAATGACTTTTGAGTATTACCATTTAGTAAAGCCAGATAATTTTTGTAAATCTCTAATCCACTAGCCCAATCACTAACATAACTTTTTTGAGGGAACCTGTGAATCAACCCCTCCAATTCTTTCAATTTTGGACCATTATTAATAACAGCAGCAGGTGCCGCTTTTGCCAAAATGGTACGATGAGCTTCTTCATATTTCTTAGAATCTAGTAGGAATGAGGCTTCTTTCCAGAAATCACCAGTATAACGGTTGTAAAGAGCATTTGCATCCGATAGTAATGATTTCGGAATTTGTAAATTATTTCTAAGTCTATCAAGTAGACTATCATCTTTGTAGAACATCTCAATTTTTGAAGTTAGCAATTGTGTGATATGATGTTCACAAGCATGATCATTATGTAAGTGTGCCAAAATGAATAAAGCTTCTTCCCATAGTTCACCAGCTTGTAATTGCTCAGCGAATAATAACGTCAATTGGTCACCAAATTCTTCTGATCTTTCAAAATTAAATTGTTCAGTTGATCTGACTAGAATTTCATAAATGTACCATTGAAGTCTAACATCTAAGTTCTTGGAAGTTTTTAAAGCTGAAATTATAGAGCCAATATTATATTGATCATTATATTTATGAACGAATAGTTTCAAAATGTTGTAATATGTTTCATCTTCAAACGGAATATCTGTTGGATTTGTAGCAACAAAATTGGAAATTAATGTAGCAATACTTTCATTTAAATCACCATAAAATAATGATAAACCTAATCTAGCCTTCCATGATAAACCTTCAGTTAATTTAACAGTTGAATCATTACTGAAAACATCACCTTTCAGCAAATAATAAATCTTAAGTATACCTTTTGGAATTGTTTGTAAAACTGCATTTCTCCTCCATTCTTCAACCTGTTTAGCAGCACTGACTTTAACATTAGGATCGTTTGAGCCTAGTAATGAAATTAAGACTGAAAGGTGTGGATTATTGGTATTGATTGCCAACCTTGCAGCACTGGAGACCTCAAAAGATACTAAAAGTAAGAAAATTTGTTCAGAAAAATCATCATTTTGTTGAGCTTTGGCTTTAACATCTCTTTCAATTTCTGATTTCAACCAGCTAACTAGTTTTTCACGACGTTTAACTTCAATAACTTTGTTTACAACTTCGCTGTCGTTAAGGGTAGAAAGCTCTGGGGTAAGTAAATTTTTGGTATCAAACAAAATAGATGCTAAACTCCAGACTGCTTTTTCTTTATTCTTGGAATCGCCTTTGAATGCATCAATTATGAAATCAAATGTCAATTGTTCATTTTTTTCAGCCTTTGGATATCCATTTGATCTCTTAATTAAATTTGAGGATTGCAAATGCTTTTGATAAATGATCTTAAAAACATCTTTGTTTGTAATCCCAAAAAATTCATCTAGTGATTGTTCTTTAGAATGTGATGCAGTTGAGTTAGTTTTCACTATCAATTTTGCCTCGCTAGTGAAATGAGCAAAGTTGAAATTGTTAATTCTGAGTTCCTTCAAGATTTTCTTCTGACTTTTCAAGATCTTGGAGTAGTCACCAAAAATAAGATTATCAAGTTCCCCTGGTGTAAAATTCTTTGTAAATGGAGTATCATGAATTGCAGTTTGTTCTAAAGGATCGGTAGCGAAAGCAGAATCAAATCTCGCAGATAATTTCAATTGACTTCCCCAATCTTCTGCAACAGCAAGTTTTGGATCAACTTCCAGATTTTTGAAGTCATCTTGGTCAACATTGACTGGTTCATATTGTTTTTCATCTAAGATTAAAGAGTCATCATCATTCATCATTTCATCCTCATTATCATTAATTAGTGATTCATCACCTTTATATATATCGACAGGGATATCGTTTTCTTCACCATCATTAGCGCTGTCACTACCTTCTTCATCAGAAATAATTATTGGAATATGAGAGTCACCATCTTGACCTTCTTTTTGTTGTGACTGGTGAGCACGTATCAAATCATAAGTTTTACCATAAACAAAACTTCCTGGTATCAAATCAGTAGTATCGAAATCAAATGATTCATCAACTTTCTGTTTCTTGAATAAAAAAGTATCTTCGGTTAAATTTTTGGTTTTGAGAGAACTAAGGTTTTGTGCTTGTTGACTACTTTTAGATGAAGTGACGCTTTCAGTTTTGGATTCTTCTTCTTCTTGTGGTTTTTGTTGTTTTAGATGTTCTAGTTCAGCTTCGACGTCAACGATTTCATCATCTTCGTTGACAAGACCCCAGATACTAAAATGTTTAACTTTGAAAGTCCAGGCACCTGAAAACGGATCATATGTCACAAATTCCATATCTTTTTGTTCTTTCAATTTTCTAACAAATAATCTCATTTCTAAATCTTTTGCAACAGGATCTTCAGGAACTGTTTTACCTCTTTTAACGACCGGGAAACATTTCTCTAATGTAATGATAGCTGGAACATTTAATCCTGACCCTAATGGGACATGGTCATTGGGATAAACCTGAACTGTTTTGTTTTTGTTGAATTTAACGACATTACCGAACAAATAACCTCGGATGTCTGACCAGAATGCTGTTAAATCAACTGGGTATTCAAAACTGATAGAACCATAACCTTTTCTTCCAATAGTAAAGTCTGAAATTTCTGATAGCTGTCTTAATTGTAATTTAGATAGCTCTTCAATTGAAGGGGAACACCAATATTCATCATCGCCAGCAGCATTTTTTAAGGTGTCTTTTTCAGAATAATGTTTAGCACCCTCTGATGTTTCCTCTGGTTCTTCAAGCAATTCAGTTTCTTCATTAATATGAACTGGTACATTATCTAATGTTGATTTGACACTTGATTGTGATTCACCATTGATTGATGTATCTTCTTCACGTCCTAAAATTCTAACCTTTTGAGCACCACCAGATTGACCAAAGATTTTCAATCTTCTTGCCTCACTTCTGCTTGGATCAACCTTTAATTTCAAATAATCTGTAGACAAGGTCCTTCTACGAGCTGCAGATCTTGAACTATAAATTGATGAGCTGAACGGGCTTATTAACGATTTCGAAGCAGGTACTTCCTTTGATTTTTCAATAGGTAATGCAGAATGTAAGATATCTTTATTTGGTGAAAATAAGCCTTCAGAATCATAACGGGCTTGAGATTTCAAGCTGCTAAATCTGGTACTTAGTTTTTCCAAGATAGTGGATCTTGGACCTTGAGCAGCAGGAACCGAAGAGCCTGAACTATTTGATAAACTTCTTTTACGAGAAGCAGCATCCGAACTTGATGTACTCTTACTAGCTTTTGCTGATTCTGTAATTGATTTTGGTAAATCTTTGAAATTGTATTGCTTAGTTGGTGGAGTGCCAGCGATTTGACCAAACTGATTATTGTTGTTGTTAGAACCTCCGAAAAGTGCATTTCCTGAACTTTGATTATTATTGGTTGAGCCAAATAGTCCACCGCTTGGTTGGGCTGGTGTAGTTGTCGAACCTCCAAATAACCCTGGTTTTGGTGCGGCAGAGCTTAAACTACCACCAAACAGTGATGATGAAGTGTTGTTATTAGTACTGTTTTTCTGACTTCCAAATAAACCACCACCTGTATTATTATTGGTACCTGATGAATTACCAAATAACCCACCACCTGTATTAGTATTTGAAGTGGATGAGTTCCCAAATAAACCACCACTTGGTGTATTGTTATTTGTGGTTGTAGAGTTACCGAATAGACCACCTGATGCTGGAGCTGCCGGTTTACTACCAAATAAACTAGAACCTTGATTTGCAGTTGAGTTATTGTTGTTACCGAATAGACCACCTGATGCTGGAGCTGCCGGTTTACTACCAAATAAACTAGAACCTTGATTTGCAGTTGAGTTATTGTTATTACCGAATAAATTACCAGACGTATTATTATTTGCTGTAGATCCAGAGTTACCAAATAGCCCACCTCCTGTATTTGTGTTTGAAGCAGCACCGAATCCACCAGTAGTTGTAGCACTGTTAGGTTGACTAGGTGTTGATGATCCAAAACTGAAACCAGTTGAAGGTTTATTAGCACTGTTATTGTTTCCAAATAGACCACCAGAATTATTGTTGCTTGTCGGCGTACTGGCACCAAATGCATTTGGCTTAGCACCAAACCCTGAATTAAAGCCCGAACTGGTATTTGAAGATCCAAACATCTAGATACTTATTAATTTAAAATTCTTTGTTGAAATGTGATGTATCTTTATTGTTGAATTGGAATTTCAAGACCACACTGCAACCAATGAATGTGCAAGTGCTGATTTTGTATGGCAGTTGTGGATAGAGTGCGAATTGATAAAGGGCTAACACAGACCCACGTTGGATGGCTTGATTGTGTTCAATTGACGACTGTCTTTCAGATGTAAACAACACAATTTTAATTCCTTGATCCAAAGATTTTTTTTAAGCAAGATTTCGAGAATTAGAAAAGGTATTCCGAGGCCGCGAAATACGCGAAATACGCGAATGCTCTCTGTGAAATTCCACTTCCGAGGCCTTTTATTATGACAAAATATAGTGAGCAAAGATTAGAGCGATGAAAAGCTACCTCGAAGTCACTCAAACCAGATAGAACTCGACTATATGGGTCTTTGTATAGTAATATCTGGTATCTGAAGATATGAATCTCTAATTGTAGTCGATAGTGGATATATCCGCCTCCAAACCCAGAAGGTGTCTCACGATGAGTTTACCCGGATACAAAGAAATTTTTTTTTTTTTGCAGATAGATATTGAAATTTTTTTAACTTATAATCAAGGAACTTTGTATAAGACATAATAATTAGTCTCAAATCAGTCAAGTGTCTAGTCAATCTGAATCAAAATGGACATCTCCAAGCCAGTGGGTTCAGAGATCACTTCTGTTGACTTTGGTGTCCTCTCAGTGGAAGAGATCCGTAAACTCTCTGCTAAACAAATCACCAATCCAACCGTTTTTGATAATTTAGGTCATCCAATATCTGGTGGTTTATATGATTTAGCTTTAGGTGCTTTCTTAAGAAACTTATGTTCCACTTGTGGCTTAGATGACAAATTCTGTCCAGGTCATCAAGGTCATATTGAATTACCAATCCCAGTTTACAATCCATTATTCTTTAATCAATTATACATTTTTTTGAGAAGTGCATGTCTTTACTGTCATAGCTTTAGATTGAAATCTACAGAAGTTCATCGTTATGCTTGTAAATTAAAACTGATACAATACGGTTTATTATTAGAACTTGAAGAGCTTGATAACATTCATCTAGGCTTCACATCACTTGAAGAAGAAGCTGAAGAAGATGATATCGGTGAAGGTTCTAATCCACAAGCTGATCGTGACTTGATCCAAAAAAGAGAAGATTTTGTCAACACTGCTATTGCTAAAGCTTTAAGCGAAGGTAGAACATCAGAAAATGGTATCATTACTGCCACTGTCGCTGAAGAAAGAAAACATTTGATTCATGAGTTTTATAAGAAATTGTTATCAAGACCAAAATGTGGTAATTGTAGCATGTTTTCACCAACTTTCAGAAAAGATGGTTTCACAAAACTTTTTGAAAATCCATTGAAAGAGAAGCAAGAATTAAATAACAGAGTTAAGGGTCATGCTCGTCAAGATATGCTGAAATCTAAAAAGAAATCAAATGATGATGAAATGGAAGTTGATTCTCCATCTCAACCTGCTAGAAGATCAGCTGGCTCTAAATATGTGCTAAGTACGGAAGTCAGAAACATCATGCGTGCATTGTTCAATAAAGAACATAACATAATCAATTATTTATTTCATTCAAGACCAAAATCAACTGATAAGATTAGTTCTGATATTTTCTTTATTCAAGCCGTTGTTGTTCCACCAACTAGATTCCGTTTACCATCTAAATTAGGGGAAGAAGTTCATGAAAATTCTCAAAATGAATTGTTATCCAAGATTTTAAACACTTCATTATTAATTAGAGACTTAAATGATCAAATATCCGCTATTCAAAAGGATAAAATCACAGCTGAAGAAAGAAAAATCACTTTCAATAGATTAATGAATGCACTTGTCACTATACAAAATGATGTTAACGCTTTTATTGACTCTACCAAAAATCAAAATGCCAATGCTGCTAGAACTGCCGCTCCAGGTATCAAACAAGCACTAGAAAAGAAAGAAGGTTTGTTTAGAAAACATATGATGGGTAAGCGTGTTAATTATGCTGCTCGTTCAGTTATTTCACCTGATCCAAACATTGAAACAAATGAAATTGGTGTTCCTCCAGTTTTTGCTGTTAAATTAACATACCCAGAGCCAGTTACCTCTCATAATGCAGCTGAGTTACGTCAAGCTGTTATCAATGGTCCGGATAAATGGCCAGGTGCTACTCAAATACAAAATGAGGATGGTTCTTTAGTTTCTTTGATTGGTATGACTACTGATCAACGTAAAGCTTTAGCTAACCAATTGATGACTCCATCTGGTAATGCTAGCCATGTTTTAAACAAGAAAGTTTTCCGTCACATCAAGAACAATGATATTGTCGTTATGAATCGTCAACCAACTTTACATAAAGCTTCCATGATGGGTCATAAGGTCAGAGTTTTACCAGGTGAAAAAACTTTACGTTTACATTATGCTAATACCAATGCTTATAATGCGGATTTCGATGGTGATGAAATGAATATGCATTTCCCACAAAATGAAAATGCTAAAGCTGAAGCATTAAATTTAGCAAACACAGATTCTCAATATTTAACTCCAACTTCAGGTTCACCATTGAGAGGGTTGATTCAAGATCATATTTCTGCAGGTGTATGGATTACAAACAAAGACAGTTTCTTCACTAGAGAACAGTATCAACAATATGTTTATGGCTGTATTCGTCCAGAAGATGGTCATTCAACAAGAGCTAAATTGGTTACAGTTCCACCTGCTATCTTCAAACCAGTTCCATTATGGACCGGTAAACAAATTATTACAACTGTTCTGCTAAATATCACACCTGTAAACATGCCAGGTATCAATTTATTATCCAAAAATAAGATTAAGAATGATTATTGGGGTAAAGGCTCAAGAGAAAATGAAGTTTTATTCAGAAATGGTGAATTACTATGTGGTATTTTAGATAAATCACAATATGGTGCTTCACAATATGGTATTGTTCATTCCCTACATGAAGTTTATGGTCCAACTGTAGCTGGTAAAGCTTTATCGGTCTTAGGTAGATTATTTACCAATTATATCCAATCTACTGCATTCACTTGTGGTATGGATGATTTACGTTTAACAGCTGAAGGTAACAAATGGAGAAATGAAATTCTATTAACTTCTGTTGATGTTGGTCGTTTAGCTGCTGCTGAAGTTACCAATTTAGATAGTTCAGTTAAGCAAAACGATCCTGAATTATTAAAACGTTTAGAAGAAGTTTATCGTGATGATAACAAAGCTGGTATCTTGGATGCTGTTACACAATCCAAAGTCAATACAATTACCTCATCAGTTGTTTCTAAGTGTGTTCCAGATGGTACAATGAAGAGATTCCCATATAATTCTATGCAAGCGATGGCATTATCTGGTGCCAAAGGTTCTAATGTTAATGTTTCCCAAATTATGTGTCTTTTAGGTCAACAAGCTTTAGAAGGTAGACGTGTACCAGTAATGGTTAGTGGTAAAACATTACCTTCATTCAAAGCTTATGAAACTGATGCCAGAGCAGGTGGTTATATCAAAGGCCGTTTCTATTCTGGTATTAGACCACAAGAATATTATTTCCATTGTATGGCTGGTCGTGAAGGTCTTATTGATACTGCTGTTAAAACTTCTAGATCTGGTTATTTACAACGTTGTTTGACCAAACAGTTAGAAGGTGTTCATGTTTCATATGATAACTCTGTTAGAGATGGTGATGGTAGTTTGGTTCAATTCTTGTATGGTGGTGATGCTGTTGATGTTACTAAAGAATCTCATATGAACCAATTCAAATTCTGTATTGATAATTATGATGCATTATTGACCAAATATAACCCAAGTGCTTTGATTGAACATTTGGATACTGATACTGCGTCTCGTTATGCTAAGAAGGTTCGTAAGAACATGAAGAAAAACCAAGATGTTCCACATCATGCTCAAACTATCAAATATGATCCAGTTCTATCAGTTTACAATCCATCGAAATATCTTGGTTCTGTTTCAGAAACTTTTGCTGATAAATTGGATGCTTTCATTGAGGAAAATTCTGAATTGTTTGATAAATCAGGTTTATCTGATAAGAAATTCCGTGCTTTAATGCAATTGAAATATATGCGTTCATTAATTAACCCAGGTGAATCTGTTGGTATTATTGCTTCTCAATCTATTGGTGAACCATCTACACAAATGACATTGAATACTTTCCATTTTGCTGGTCATGGTGCTGCAAATGTTACTTTAGGTATTCCTCGTATGAGAGAAATTATTATGACTGCTTCTGCAGCTATCAAGACCCCACAAATGACATTACCAATCTTGGATGAAGTTAATGATGATGCAGCTGATGCTTTCTGTCGTTCTATTGCTAAAGTTGTTTTCTCAGAACTTGTTGATAATGTTACAGTTACTGAAACATCTGGTGATTCTGAAGATGGTCGTGGTACTCGTTCATATGATATTCATTTTGAATTCTTTGATAGTAAACAATATCATGAAGAATATGATGTTTCTAAAGAACATTTAGAACACGTTATTACAACTAAATTCTTGAGAACATTAGAATCTGCAATCATTAAAGAGTTGAAAAAACAAAAGAAAATTGGCTCTGAATCATTACCAGAAGTTGGTAAAGCAGTTCCAAAATCTCAAACTCAAATTACTTCAGATGATAAAATTTCATCTAAATCTAATGATGGTATGGATGATGATGCTGACGATGAAAAATCACGTTCAAAGGGTAAACAATCAGTTTCATATGATGAACCGGATGATGATGAAGTTGAAACTATGAGAAATGCTGAAAAATCATCTGATGAAGAAGTGGACTCAGATTCAGATTCGGATTCAGATTCAGATTCAGATAGTGAAGAAGCTGGTAATACTACATTCAGTGGTGAATTAAGTAAAGCTGCTCGTGATCGTCAATCTGCAATCTTGGGTGCTCATAATTTAATTACCAAATTTAATTTTGATGATGATAATGGTGCTTGGTGTGATTTCAAATTAGAATTAGGTGCTGAAACTCAAAAATTACTTATGGTCAACATTGTTGAAGACATTTGTCGTAAAGTTGTTGTTAAAGAAGTTCCAAATATTGGTCGTTGTTTACACCCTCAACCTGAAAATGGTAAACGTGTTTTAACAACAGAAGGTGTTAATTTCCAAGCCATGTGGGATTATGATGATTTCATTGATGTTAATGGTATCACTTCAAATGATGTTGCTGCTGTTTTACGTACTTATGGTGTTGAAGCTGCTAGAAATACAATTGTTAATGAAATTAACAATGTTTTCGGTCGTTATGCTATTTCAGTTAGTAGCCGTCATTTAGATTTGATTGGTGATATGATGACAAGAGAAGGTACTTATCTTGCTTTTAACCGTCAAGGTATTGATTCATCAACATCTTCATTCATGAAGATGTCATATGAAACTACATGTCAATTCTTGACAAAAGCAGTGCTAGATAATGATCGTGAAGAATTAGAAAGTCCTTCAGCTCGTATCGTGTTGGGTAAATTATCTGGTGTAGGTACCGGTAGTTTTGATTTACTGTCACGTATGCCAACTGATGCTTAGGTTGTGGTCGTGTTATATAATGAAGAGAGGTGTAATCATGGAGGTGAAGAAAAAGTTTTGTAAATTATATTTAACGTTACTAATATTGTTTTTATAAGAATTTTTTTATTATTAAAGTGCATATAGATTTATTTTGAATTACTGTTGTAGAAACTTTTTTCTTTAATCAAAACTACTTGATATCTATATATACTAAAATATGCATTTATTTTTAATATACTACTATTATTATAAGGATAAAAACAATCAGAAACATGAAACTAAATTTTATTAAAAGTCATTATTTAATGTCAAAGATTGGTTTCAAATGTTTAATTAGTAACCAATCATCTCTTGAAACTTGGTCACGGAATGCTGGATCTTTCAAAGTATCAATAGATTTACGAGAGATCAAAGAATATAGAGGATCTTTTTCATCAACATGACGACCCCAAACAGGTTGAGCAGCTGAAGGATTTTCTAAACGCATAGCAACACCAGCATTTGTTTGACCCTTTTTAACAGATTCTAAAGATTTATGATTGACTTCTAATGAAACAACTTTACCTAAAACCATTGTTGTTTTTTGTTTAGTTTCTGGATCTAATTTAACAGTACAAATTGGAGTACCGATTCTGACTGAACCTTCAATAACATCAACACCAATAATCATTGGATTACGTTTGTTAATAATTTGAACAGTTTTCAAAACAGTTGGATAAATAGCATAATCCAAGAAATCTTTACGACGTTGTTCTAATAATTTATTTTGATAAGCAGTAAATGCATCAAATAAATGATAAATAATATCAGCAGAGAAAATTTGAATACCATTTTCTTGAGCATATTGTTCAGCTTCTTTATCAACTCTAACATCAAAACATAACATAACAGCATATTCTTTAGCTTTATCCAACATAGTTGATGCCTTCATAATATCTCTTTTGAAAACTGGACCTAAACCAATAGACATAACTGGTATTTTCATATCTTTTAAGAAATCTAATAATGCTTCTAAAGAACCTAAAGTTGAAGCTTGAACAGTAACACCACGACCACTTGCATCAACAGAATCTAATAAACCTGTTAAATCATCCATAACTTCTTCCATCATATCTTCTTCATCTTCTTCATTCTTAACAACTAATAAACGAGAACCTGCAACGGCTTTTTCTAAATCATTTGCAGAAATTTTAACACCTAAAGCAGCTTTAACTTCTTTATGATGAACATATTCAGATTTTAATCTTAATTCACGTAATGGTTGTGGAGTTAATAAAGCTCTAATATTCGTTACTATAGGACCATTTTGACCACATAAAACAATTCTATCACCTTCTCTTAAGTAACCGTTTGATAAAATAACATCAATAGTAGTACCTAAACCTTCAACAACTTTAACTTCTAAAATAGTAGCTTCAACTTCAGTAATATACATCAATTGTTTAGACATTCTCTTTTGAGTTAATTCTAATAATAACCATAATAAATCTGGGACACCTTCACCTGTAACAGCAGAAGTTGGAACAATTGAAACATATTTAGACATATTTCTATTTTGGAAATATAATTCAGAATTTAAACCTTGTTCAGCTAATTGAACTTTAATTTTAGTATATCTATCATCAAATTCTTGTTGAACTGAACGTGTTTGTTTTGAAAAAGAATCTCTAAATGAATTATTTGGAGTTGCTTGCCAATCATATAAACGATCAATTTTATTTAATGCAACAACAAATGGAGCTTTACGTTCACGTAATAATCTAATAGATTCAATAGTTTGAGGTTCTAAACCATGCATGATATCAATAACTAAAATAGCAATGTTACATAATGATGAACCACGAGAACGTAAATTAGAGAAAGATTCATGACCTGGTGTATCAATAACTAATAAACCTGGAACATCAAATGTTTGTTTTTCATAAGCTGCCATAACTGCAGTTTTGGTTTTAATTGCTTCAATTGGGAAATAAGTAGCACCAATTTGTTGAGTAATACCACCAGCTTCACCACCTTGAACATTTGTTTGACGAATTTTATCTAATAATTTTGTTTTACCTGTATCAACATGACCCAAAATACAACAAATTGGAGAACGTAAATCTTGTTTTTCATTAGATGAAGGATGTTGACCTTTACCAGATTTTTTAGAAACTCTAGTTTCAGCTTCTTTAATTTGTTGTTCAGCTTGTTTAGCTTTTGCTTCAGCATCGGATTTAGCCTTAGCTTCAGCTTCTTCTTTAGCTTTTTGGATTTTTTCAGCTTCAACTTCTTTTGGATCTCTTTTAGCTTCTTCTTCTTCAGCAGCTTTAATTTCTTCTTCTTTAGCTTCTTCTTCTTCAGCAGCAGCTTCCCAATCATTATCAACTGCTTCTTCTTCTTCATCATCATCTAAAGCCATTTTTTCCCAATCATCAACTAAATCTTCATCTTCATCACCTTCTGTAGCTTTAGCTTTAGCAGCAGCTTCAGCAGCAGCTTTAGCTTCATCTTCTTTTTGTTGTAATTCAGCAGCAGTTGGCTTCTTTTTTTTACTATAGATTGGTTTTTTAGCTTTTGGAGGAGCTTCTTCATCTTTTTTATTTAAACCTTCAATAATAACACCAGAAGCTAATAATTGTTGACGACGACGTTCTTGTAATTTTTTTTCTTCTTTTTGCTTTTTAGTTAATAATTTACCTTCAGCTTTTAATTGTTCCTTTTTAGCTTTTTCTCTTTCTCTTTTAGCAGCTCTTTGAGCTTCTTTTTCAGCTTCTAATTCTTTTTCTTTTTCTTCCATTTCAGCTAAACGTTTTTCTTCTTCTTCTTGTAAACGAGCAGCTTCTTCTTCAGCTTGTTTCTTCAATTCTAATTGACGTCTTAAAGCTGCAATACCAGCTGGAACTTTCTTACCTTTAGCAGCAGAAGCTTTAGCAGCTGCTTCAGATTTTGCATTTTCAGTAGCTTTTGTATCTGCTTCAGTAGCTTTAGTTTCAGAAGGTTGAGGAGTTGAAGTTTTTGAATTTTGAGCAGAATTTTTATTATTATCTTTAACATTAGCCTTCTTCTTTTGAGCTAATTCTTTCTTTCTTTGTTTTTCTTTTTCTTTCTTCTCTTTTTCCTTCTCTTTTTTAGATTTAACAATTGGAGCACCACCATTTGATTTTGGTTTTTCTTCTTGTTTAGCTTTTTTTTCTTTATTCTTTCTTAAAGTAGCCATAAAATCACCACCGAAATCATCTTCAGAAGCTTCAATAGGACCAGATGGACCTGGAGTTGATTCAATTGATTCATTACCGTTTTCAGTTGAAGCTGGAGTACCTAATTCTTCACCTTGAGTAGCATCATTTTCAAAATCTTCATCCCAATAATCACCACCTTTCTTTCCTTTTTTATCTCTAGAAGGAAAAACCATTCTGTTAGTACCTAGATCCCTGGTAACGCTCTATCCAAGCGATGTAAATCATAACATACTTCTTAGCCATTGTAACGTATGGTTTGTCTTATAGCGGTTCCAATATACTTTTACCTCAGTATAACACAAGTCATCTTCAAATTTAATTTGCCATACAATTTTCCATTTTAAAAAAAAAAATCGCGACTTTTTTTTTTTGCCTTCGATCTTTGAACGAAAATCACCGGAACAAGGAAATTTTTAAAATTTGATTTTAATAATCCGGTCAGCGCAACATTAGCGATTATTTTTTTTTTTTGAGCCCGTTCTTGAGCTCATTTTATATATATAGCCAAAATGTATTGGAAACTGAATTTGAAAATCTATAATTTAGTGAGTGGGTAACGGAAACAAAAACAATAAAGATGTCTACTACTGTTGAAAAGGTATGTGAAGAATTATGAATGATATGGATGATATGGAAATGGAAAAATGGTATTAACTGATTTTAGATCAAAGCTATTGAAGATGAAATGGCTAGAACCCAAAAGAACAAGAATACTTCGTTCCATTTGGGTCAATTAAAAGCTAAATTAGCTAAATTAAGAAGAGAATTATTAACACCAACTAGTGGTAGTGGTGGTGGTGGTGGTCTTGGGTTTGATGTTGCAAGAACGGGTGTTGGATCTGTTGGATTTGTTGGTTTCCCATCTGTTGGTAAATCAACTTTATTAAATAAATTAACTGGTACACATTCAGAAGCTGCAGCATATGAATTTACAACATTAACTACAGTTCCTGGTATTATTCGTTATAAAGGTGCGAAATTACAAATGTTGGATTTACCAGGTATTATTGAAGGTGCAAAAGATGGTAAAGGTCGTGGTAAACAAGTTATTGCAGTTGCAAGAACTTGTAATTTAATTTTTATTGTTTTAGATGTTAATAAACCATTAGAACATAAAAGAATTATTGAAAAAGAATTAGAAGGTTTTGGTATAAGATTAAATAAAACACCACCAGATATTATTGTTAAAAAAAAGGAAAAAGGTGGTATTTCAATAACAAATACTGTACCATTAACACATTTAGATAAAGATGAAATTAGAGCAGTTATGAGTGAATATAAATTAAATAGTGCAGATATTGCATTTAGATGTGATGCAACAATTGATGATTTAATTGATACATTAGAAGCATCACAAAGAAAATATATTCCAGCAGTTTATGTTTTAAATAAAATTGATTCATTTTCAATTGAAGAATTACAATTATTAACAAGAGTACCAAATGCTGTACCAATTAGTAGTGGTAAAGAATGGAATTTAGATGAATTATTAGAAATCATGTGGGATAGATTAAATTTGGTTAGAGTTTATACAAAACCAAAAGGTAAATTACCAGATTTTAATGAACCAATTGTTTTAAGATCAAATCGTTGTACAGTGGAAGATTTTTGTAATCAAATTCATAAAAGTTTAGTTGCAGATTTTAAAAATGCAGTTGTTTTCGGTACAAGTGTTAAACATCAACCTCAATATGTTGGATTAAGTCATGTTTTGGAAGATGAAGATGTTGTTACAATTTTAAAGAAATAGATCAACATTGTTATTTTATTAATGCTCGTTGTATTTTAGATATTTCTATATATCATATAGATCATATATATATGGATATATAGTTGTTCCATTTGGTGTGTCTAATGTTTAGTGACCACCTTCATTCTCATAATGTTTTTTAAATTAATTTTTTCATGTCCTCATAATAAATAGTAGTTTAGCGACGAAAACTGAATCTATGTTAAAGTTCTTTTTATACTTTTTGAACGATTATAATCATCATCATCATCCTCATCTGCAATATCATTTGCTGATCTTTTAATTTTTGGTGAATTATAACCATCATTAGAAACGGAATTAATATTACCAAATTGTTTTTGAGCTCTATTATTTATTTGAAATTTTGATAATTCAGTTGAATAAAAACCATATTGATCAAAATCCATTATACTTGGTCTTATAGATTTTAAATAACTAAAAGCATTTGAAATATCACAATTATGAGAATCCATTATATAAGACATTGCAAAAGTTGATAATAAATTATCATTACCATTTAATGAAAATAATAAAATTCCACAATGTGAATCTTTTTCTTGAATTGAATGAATTAAATATAAAAAATCATCAATAATTTTTTGAAAATTAATATTTGTTATTATTGAATTTGTTAATTTATTATTTGTTATAAAAGAAACATTTGATGAAAAATTTGTATTAAATTTCATTATTAATTCACCTTCATCTTCAGTTAATTTATGTAATTTAAAATCAGGATCAATAGAAACACAACATGATGAATCATTCTTCATATCTTTTAAATAATAACAACATTTTTGTGAGGGCATTATACCAATGATGTATTTTATATTATTTGAAAGTATGAAATCATTTTGAGCTACTGAATTTAATGGACCTAACCAAATATTTGTACTTAATTTTTGAGGTTGTAATTGATTTAAGGTGTTTGCAAGGGCATGTTTGCTATGGAATTGATCAATCATCATGGGGATTTTGAAGAATAATGGGAACTAGTAAATGAATTGTACTCTTGTTGTGGCTTTTTCTGACACCTTTCTCGAGATTTAGTGAAGTTAATCTTGTTTTCAAATATCAACAGTAACGGGCGATGAGCTGCGATTGTTGATGGGAAGATGTCTTGACGTTGGGAAAGTGTGTATTGTGTGTTTGACGCGTAGTGGAAATTGTGCAGTGAGTGAGTGAGTGAGAATGAATGAATGTGTGTAAATGGGGAACAGTGTGATTATATAGTTTACACAGTGGGATAGATGAAATACACCAGCATAAAACGAAGCAGAGAGGGAAGAGGACGTTCTCGATTCAATCTGTTTTAATTTATCAATTTATTAATTTATTAATTCAAACACTACTGAATTTCCCACGCAAAGTGAACAGTTTCCATGCTTTTATTTTATTTTGCGCTTGTTTCCATTTCACTTTCCCACGCTGCAATTGCGAAAACCAGGAAAAAAGAAAACTTTGCGCAATTGGCGCTGGCGATGTCCTTCCGCATTGGGACAGTGGCCAGCGCCAATTGTCGGTACGAACACTGTCGGCGTGTGCTCTCTCTCGCCTTCCCTTTCGTTCTCCTTCTTACTTTCCTTTTTACGTCTGTGCTGTGGAATACCACTGTTAAGCGTTGGATGTAGTGGACATCTCAGCACTGCATCGTTAGAGTAACGGAGAGCGAAAAGAGAAATGGATTCATCATGTGATATGGATTAGTAATAATAATAATAATCAAAAAAATATTGACACTAATAAATGTGACAGATTGTTTTTGTTGGGATAAGCCATGTGGATCAAATGGATGAAATTGTATAGCAAACATTGGGTACAATTGTTTACATCGAAACAAAATATACCTTGGTTTCATCTATAACTACTCATACATCATCGTGTATCATTAGTGGAATATATCACATTTATATCACACATCACAACTCTAGTATATATACATATATTGCTAAATTGTCAAGGTTCTGAAATCTCAATCTCCACAATGTTGTTTGTACAATCAAGTTTTGCTAAAATTGCATCACGTTCAATCAAAAGTAATGGGTTTTTCCCATCATTACTTAAACCACAATCAATAACAACAACAAGATTATTTAATTCATCAACAAAATCTTCAATCATTACATCAAATCATTTAACAACAAAATTAGGTCTTGCAATAGGTGCAACTTCAGCACTTTTATTTCATACTCATTCAAAAATATTAAATGAAGCTGCAAATTTAGGTACAATAAATATTAATCCTCCAAATTCTTTTAATCCAAATAAAATAATCCCAGATACTGGTTCAATAAATCATCCGAAAACTTCAAGATTTAATGGGAATTTACATTATAGACAATTATCTTATGGAAGTTTAGTTGGATTGTTTTTCGGTGTTGTTATTGGGAAATTATCAACTGTTTTAGTATTTATTACATTATCTGCTGTGTTATCATTACAAGTATGTATCCATATCATATATATATATATATATCAATTGATTGATCGATTTACTAACAAATAAATTCTAGTTTTTACAAAGTCGTGGGATCATAAGAGTTCCATGGACTTCAGTTGTAAAAGTTGGTGCTGATAGAATTGATATTAGACATTTAGTATTGGAAGATCCAAGCTTCAAAATAAGTTTCGCATTAAGTTTCTTGATTGCAGCTTTTAATATTTAGACCATTATAACTTTTAAGTAAGACGTTTCAAATGGTGTTTTTTTTTCTCAAGAACTCTCGTATTTAAAAAACTGATCAATATATAATAATTTTACGAGATGATGTAGTGATTTTACAGCCAATAATAAAACAATAATCAATTCTTAAATCTCATCATTGAGAAATACTTTTGAAACAATCAAATTACATCCCTCTATATAATTCATATATTTTTCCCCGGAAAAATATCACCGATCTCCGATTCAAATAACCGATGGTCAAAAAAAAAATGGATTTGAAATCAAATATTTATCAAATCACTTCAACATTTCTACATTTTAAATTCATTTAATTTAAATCAAAGAAGCCCAAAATATAGACGAAAAAGGATATCAAAATGACCAAATTAGAACATCAACATAATAAAGATTGGTCAATTGGACAAGGTGCAATTAATGATGATTGGAAAAATCATGAAAAATTATCAATAGATATTCAAGATCCAGAACAAATTCCAAATAATTATAGATTTTTCATCTCAGGTGTTGTTCCAAGACCAGTTGCATTCATTTCAACATTAGATAAAAATGGTAATAAAAATTTAGCACCATATAGTTTTTTCAATATCCTTTCTGCAAATCCACCAATTTTTGCATTTGGTGTAAGTCCAAATCCAACAAGAAATGATAATTCAAAAGATACATTACAAAATATTTTAGAAACTGGTGAATTAACAATAAATTTCATTTCTGATTGGTTTGTTGATGCTGCAAATTATACATCAATCCCATCACCAAAAGGAATTGATGAATTTAAATTAGCTGGATTAACACCATCACCTTCGAAAAAAGTTAAACCTCCTCATGTGGCAGAAAGTGCATTCTCTATAGAAGCTAAGATCATAACTACTCATGAATGGAAATCTAAATTAAATCCTGAAAAAACATCTGGAACAATGGTTATCGTGGAAGGTATTCATAGTTGGGTTAGAGAAGATATTTACAATAAAGATCGTTCAACTATTGATATCTCAAAATATAGACCTGTGGGGAGATTAGGTGCTATTAATTATACAACTGTCACTGATAATGGATACCCTGTTACTCGTCCTGATTATAAATGAATCTTATTTATTCCCTTATAGAAATAATGGAAATATTATTTGTCTTTAATGTAGATATATATATATATATTACAAATCAAAATCACAGAATGCATTCGCGGAACATTCGCGAAAGTTCTATAAGATTACGTAAATTTCTTGATTTCTAAAAACATTAAATTATTATTATAAAGTGATTGGAAACTAACTATATACTAAACCACATTTCCTTTTATTTATTAATCACCATCACCATCTTCATCATTAATTCAACCTATCATTTTCCCCATAATGTCAGTGATACATCCAAATAGTTCAAACTATCCATTCAAATTCGAACCTTTCCTACGAACAGAATATAATTTTGGTTTAGATCCAGATCGTCCAGTATGTCAATTTTTCAATGGTCATGGTGGTTGTCCAAATGGTTCAACTTGTCCAAATAAACATGTTTCACCAATGTATAGTAATAAAATCGTTTGCAAACATTGGTTAAGAGGACTTTGTAAAAAAGGTGATCATTGTGAATTTTTACATGAATATAATTTAAGAAAAATGCCTGAATGTTTATTTTATTCCAAGAATGGATTTTGTACACAAACTCCAGAATGTCAATATTTACATATTGATCCACAATCAAAAATACCTGAATGTTTAAATTATTCAAGAGGATTTTGTCCAGAAGGTCCAAATTGTAAAAATAGACATATTAAAAAAATTATATGTCAAAATTATCTTACAGGTTTTTGTCCTGATGGTCCAGATTGTGATTTAGCTCATCCAAAATTTGATTTATTACCTGATAAATTAAGAATTAGACCTGATAGACCTGTTGATTCTGGTAAAAAACAACATGAAAAATCTTTTTTGGAAATTCAATTAGAGAAAGAAGCTAAAGAAAGAGAAGAAAAAGAAATGAAAGAAAAGAAAGAAAAAGAAGGTGGTCAAAATGTTGATAATACGAATTCAGAATATTAAGAGGTTTTTTTTTTTTGTTTTTTTGTTTGTTTGTTGTTATTTTATTGTATTATAGGTTGGGTAATGTATAGCTATTTATGAAGTAAAAAAAGAAAAGAAAATAATTAGTTTATGATCAATGAATAAAATTTACTTTACTGTATTTTCAATAGTAATAATCATATATACATCTATTTTTTATCAACACGCAAATTTCTTGCTCTTTGTCTTTCAGATGGTGTTAAAACCCAATTTAAATCAACTTCATCATCTTCATCATCAAATCCTAAAATCATAATAATTTGTGTAACTCTTAAAAATTTATCTCGTAAATTATATCTTGCTCTTGTAATTTCACCAATCATACCACTAAAATCTCTTTCTAATTTAATTGAACCTAATTCATTAACATTACCATCTAATGACCATATTTTTCTTTCTAATAAATTAGATAATGTAGAAACAATTGTAAATAAAAATTTATCAAAAATTAATGAATCTAAAGTTTTAAAATATGGTGCAATTAATAAATTCCATTGTGTCACAAATCTTTGTACCACAGTGTTTTCCTCTTCATCATATGAACTTATTAAATAATCAGAATCTTTAAAACAATCAGTTAATAATATCTTTAATTTATTTTTGAAAACTTGATTAAATAAAATCCCAATATATTCATCCACAGTATCATTTGATTTTTTAGTAAAATCATCATTTAAACCTTGAATAATTTTTTTCAATTTATCAGAATCCGTACCGAATGGATGATTTTTTGATATAATGTTTATATTTTGTTGAATAATCTTATCGAAATAAACAGCACCTAAATTAACTGTATTAAGTAAAATAATAAATGTATGAAGTCTAGTTTCATCACCAGATGCAATATGATTTAATGCATTAGCACCTCTTGAAAATATACTACCCATAGTATTTGATCTTGGTGGTTGTGCATGAGATTGTATAGTTTGTGTATGTGTTGGTGCTAAAACTGTACCTGCTCTTGGTTGAAATTCTCTTAATCTTTTATAAATTGTTAATAAATAATCATTATCTAAGATTTTTCTAATGTTTGTAATAATGTTTTTAACAGTAACTGGTTGTCCTGTTTCTATAGCTTGTTTTAATGATGTATTTAGCACTAAAATTAAATCTTCAATGACAGATGATACTGGCGCATTTTCTGGTGCAATTAATTTTTTGGATATGATTGAAGGATTTAAATCTGGGAATTCTTCAATTTGGAAAGCTTGTTCTAATGATCTTCTAATATAAAAAGTAATTAATACTTCAAATGATGGTAATAATTTTGATTGAATTTTTTTACTAAATTTACTTTCTAATATAGGTTTTGGTAATTTTAATTCCTCTTGTTTTATATTTTGATATTCATTCCATTTAACTGCAACAAATCTACAATATAATGACCAATAATTCAAAAATGTGGAAAATTCTGATGTAACATCACCAATTTCTACAACTGATAAACCATCCTCTGACATTCTACCCGGAACACCAGCATTACCAGCATTATTACCATCCATACTTGATCTTGGTGGTGTAGAAGATCTTGAATTTGAAGGCGCACCATTGACATAATTTGATAAGATTGGAAATTTGTAACTTTGAACTTCATCAATTATTCTAGCAATATTTCTTTGATCATAAAAAGTGTCACTTATTAAACCCGCCTGGGAGTCAGCTTCTCTTTCAACTCTTTCAATTATACCAGCCATATGACTTATACCATAATATTTGGCAATAATATTTGAATGTTGATTAATCATTGATGATATGATTTCTAATAATTTCATTAAAGCAGCTGGATAAAACCCAAACTTATCTTGTTGTGATTGATTTGTTATAATCATTCGACTTTGACTTGCAATAATGTTACAAATAAATTTTGAATAACAATCTAGTCCAATATGACTTTTACCAATTAATGGAAATAAAGAAAAAAATTTAGTCAATTTCTCCACATCTTTGGAATCTGCAGCTTTGTTAAACTCTTTAGTAAATAATTCACTAAGATCCTCTATCCATTTCTCTACTGTTATTTTAGGAGCATCTGGAACATCAGTGGAAGGAACAACATTATCAATAAATTCACCTTCAATAGGTAGGGATCGTATTATACCAATGGCTTTAGCTGCGCTTTCCCAATCACCTGATTCTAATGCTGAATTGGCAGCCAACGTGAGTCTTTTCAATTCTTTAACATTAGAAACGTAATCTGTGGTCTCCTTAACACGAGATCTTTCAGCATCTAATAAACGAACTCTCGCAGTGATTTTCGAAGCTAATGAACCAGCATTTGATAATAGATCAACTAAATCACTTGAACTATTCAATGAAGTTGATAATTCAGTTCTTGCCAACTCTAGTTTTCTTTCTTCCTTAACATGGGTACGTGTATCTATAAAATGATCTAAATCTTCTTGTAATTGAGATTCAGTTTTCTCTATAGCTTTGATGAATTTTTCCAATTGAGTTGAATTCGTTATACGATTTAATAATTTTTCATACCTTATTGATTCATCTTGCCTCTTAAACTCAGACATCTTCGAATATACCTGGGACAATGAAACACACCCTTTCAGATCTGATGACTGAATTCGTTCAGGTACAATTTTGATGTTTTGATAATATCGTGTTCTTCGATTCTTGAACAGATCATGGTTTCGGGAATTCGCGAATGTGTTCTGCGATTTTTCTGAAGCTAATAATGAAATTTATAAAATATTCATCGAAACTAAAATTAGAAAGGGTATTTCTACGCTCATTTAATCCAAAGAAACTCCTTATTAAATCAGTATATATAGCCAATGCATTAATTCATAAAGTTACAGTGATGATCCCTCGACATCACTCTCTCAGTTGTTTCAGATCAATCCCACTACTCAAAGCAGAAGCTTGAATCTCATCAGTTCTACTCTTCCTGCGATCTTTTCTCTCTTTTCTATGCTTCTCCATCAACATGTTCTTATTCAAAACATCCTTATTAGCGGCTGATTCTTCACTGACACTATGTCTTCTTCTTGAACCTTCTCTTGCCCAAAATTCATCTCTATAAAGCTCCCAAGCTTCTCTAATTTCGGAATTAAACGCCCTTGGATTCAAGACAAGTTTAACATCAGTAGCACCAACTCTTGGTTGAGCCCTTATTTCAAGTACTTTCAAAGTCCTCTTCAGCCAGTTTCCTAGTCTTGAATTTTTAAAAGGACCTGTGTGATCAAGTAACATTTGGTCAAAATGAACAATTGACATCATTATAGCTCTAGCTATATCAATGAATTTATCACCAATTGGGGTCTTCACTTTCACAAGCCTCAGATTCAATTGTCTTAGCCCTTTATTAGTAGATGTGAAAAATCTTCTGGGTATGATAATTGTACGACGATATTCACCTGATAAATGAAACAACACCAATGTAATCAAGATGAAAAAGAACATGAATTGTAAAACCAATTTGATAAAAGGTGATGGTTTTGTGTCTGTGCAATATAAACTATAAAATGAGAACCCAGCTAAACCGGCCAATGTAGCTAGAAATGCAGTGAACTTTCTTCTTAAAATTCTTTGATCTTGTGATTGTTGCCGTAGACTTTCCTCTAAAATTAATAAATTTCTGAAAATCTTTGTAGTCGATGAAACCTTTTCTCTATGAGCACTTGAAGACCTCACACTTCTATTACTTTTTTCACTTGCATCCGATTTTCTTCTCCGACTAGAACCTCTTCCTTTGGATTTACTTCTAGTTTCCTTTTCACGACTTCCACCACGACGACCTCTTCCAACAACAGCACTATTTTGTGAGGCAGCATCTGAATCCGAATATACAGCAGAATCTTCATCTCTTGAGGTTAATGGGGTTATTTGGTCCATAGATAACAATAAAGGTGATGGAGATGTTGAATTTGGTGATGGTTCTTGTTGTGGAGTTCTCTTAGCCCGAAGTTTCGGTGACTTGGGTGTAGTTTCTGGTTCTCTGGATGAATCATTCAAGGATAGAGCATCTAGAGATAGGGAATCGAGAGCTTTATTCGACGACTCTCCCTCCATTTTGAACTTCCCGCTATTACTAAATTTATCTTCAAGACAATGTGGTCTTAAGATGTCTCGTTTCGAACCTAATTCTAGCAGCAGGGTTTCCACTTTTCAACGTTGCAAAGTATCAGCAACAGTAAACTATATCCAGTCAGCACTAACAAACAAAACAAAGTCTCTTTCAGATAACGCTCGGCTGGTGTCTCATATGGTTGTCACTTCTTAACAAACTTCTGATTCATCATGAACAAATTTGAGAATGTCCAAATCTCAATTTTCGCGAAGTTTCGGTATTCGCAGCACAATATTTGAGTTTATAACCATCTTTTATACACTTGAAATGTATAATTATCACCATTGTAATTGATTCGTGGTTGTTATTGAAAGGTGATAATAGGCTCTATTAGCTTTACTTCTTCGGGCTCTTTTCACTTGATATGTATGACTACATGGACTATATCCTCAAATCTTTCTACAAGTCCACTGGCTGGAACGAAGACAACAGCTATGAAAATATCATTGCAACTTCACAAGGTGAGTAGATACAATGGGGTTCCTCTTGATAGACAGCTACTAATAGGATTTTTTTTTTAGCCCTTATTGACTTTCCAGTAGAGTCAGACCTTAAGTTCAGCGTTTCATCTAAATCATCTGAGAATACAGCTACTTCATTATCACTTACAAACAGCGGATCTATAAACGGATCTATAGCATATTTATACACATCAACACCACTAAAACATGTCTTAGGTACAAGTGAAATTAGTCTGCAAGATGCTATCCAGGGATATAGAGTTATACGGCCCTCGCTTTATCCATCTTACAACAAAGATAAAAGGCCTTTCAAAGCAGATTCTTTATATTATGGACGAATGTATTTCCCTGGTTCTGCATTAGAAGCTATGGTAGTTAAAAGAGTATCAAAATCTTCTCAATTGTTAGTGAAATGTGTTAGTCATGAAAGGTTGAAAAACAATGGTACGATGACTTTCTATTTTCAAAAAGATACTGGTCGTCTATCAAGAGAATATATTTTTTCAACTAATGAAGCATTGTTAGGGTTTAGATGTCTTTATAATTTCCGTCAAGGTGCTGAAAGATTAAACACCGCATTATACAACAATTCATCTTTATCAATGGGTGCAGAAGTATGGTACGGTGCTATGAATATGAGTCCTGGATTGTCTACAGCACTAAGGTATTCTACCCAATCAACATACACAGGGAAACCACTTACAATCACATTGGCATGTAATCCAATCTTAGGTCATATCTCATCAACTTATTCAGTTCGCACAAGCGCAAGTTCAACTTTTTCATCAAGGTATGATTTCAATGTTTATTCTTATGATTCTGATTTATCTTTTGGTTGTGAATTATGGAGAACAAGTGGTAATGCGTCTGCTTTACCATTTAAAAAAATTGATCCTAAATTGGCACCACATAGTAAACACTCAACTCAGGATCAAACTGTGATTGAAGCATTTGAAAGCTTGGTTAAAGACACCGATTTCACAAGTGTAATTAAAGTTGCTACCACATTAGGTGAAAAAGACATGAAACTTAAATGGGAAGGTAAATTTAAGGATTTCTTGATCTCTACCGGTGTTGATATACAATTAAATTCTACAGTTCCTGATGTTAAAAAATGCGGTTTTCAAATTCAGTATGCATCATGATTAAATGTAAATAGAATGTACTATAAAAGACTTCATGTTTCCTTTTTGATTTTTTTAGTTGTAGTATTAGACAATAATGGGTTTTCTTCTAATGCTCTTTTTCTATTCTTGCCCTTTGGTGGATTTTCAATCAAATATAAAGCCTCTCTTAATGCTTCTGCAAGGTTTTCATCTTCATACGCATCAACTGAATACCACAAAAAATATTTAGGAACTCTTATGCCTTCTTTCAATGTTTTTTCCATCTTTTCTTTGACTTCTTCATATTTATTGAAGCTGTTATGGAAAATTGGCAAATAACGCTTTGAGATATTTGTTAACGTGAATGAGATTGCACTAAAATATGGAGTAGGTTCTTGATCCTCTGCGGCTTCTTTTGCTTCTTTCTCTTGTTTTTCTTTTTGTTCTTTGGCTTTTTGTTCTTTCTCCAATTTTTCCTTCTCTTCTCTTTCAGCTCTTCCTTTCTCTTCTTCCTCAGCTACTCTCTTAGCTTCAGCTTCTTTTTCTTCAGTTTCCTTTTCAAGCATTTTTCTTGTCTTTCTTACCCTAGCTTGTGGTACATTCCCATCTTTTGAAGGATCTTGAGTTTCTTTTTTACCTTCTTCTTCTTCTTTAACAGATATTTTTTGATCATCCTTTTCTTTATCATCCTCACCATCTTCTGGTTTTTCGTCTTTGTCCTTCTTTTCTCTTAACTTCTTTGCCTCCTGTCTTTTCTTCCACCTTTTAATTTGATCTCTATTATGTATCACAAGTGTCGAGATTAAAATTTCGTCATTCTCAAGTTTTTCAATAATACTATCTTTTGGTAAATGATAGCGAATGTTAGGGTTCTCACTAAACTCAAACACTAAATCGGCACCATCAACATACATTTCTTGGAAAGTTGTCAATTGTTTCTCTTTTGGAGGTTTAACTTTTTTTGGAGGCTTTGGAGGCTTGACTTTCTTTGGAGCTGGTGCTTGAGGTGCCATTGGCGAACGAGGTGATTGATTCATTGGAGCATTTGGGAAAGTCTGTCTATAATATGGAGTAGGTCCCATAGATTTGGCTCTTTGTATGTATCCTTGGAATTCTCTTATTTGTTCAGGTTTTGCATTTCCAGTAGCAACAATCTTCATTAATGAATTTAGAGCTGGTTCCATACGAGCAATAAAATTCAAGTTTGCAATCATCATTTGACTTTCGGGTGTTTGCATTATGTCATTTTGTGATGGAGGAGGTGGTTGTTGAACAGCTTGTGGCTGTTGTGGTACTTGGGGTACTTGATTTGGTCGTGTGACTGGTTGCGGAGGAGACTGCTGAACTGTATGAGGAGCTTGTGATTCTGGTTGAGAAGCTTGTGATTCTGGTTGAGCTTGTAATGATGGCTGTTGTGGTTTGGGCTGTGGAGCTGGCGTCTCTGATGATGGTGTTGATTGTAATTGTGATTGCGATTGGGACGTTTCATCAACCTTTGGTGGTTGTTCAATATCGGTTGGCTTTTGTACCTGAAGTGGTGGCAATGGGCGATCTTGTGGAACGTCTATTGGTGATTGTTGAGTTGAAGGTACTGCTGAAACGGAAGTTCCTGATTCATTTGGCTTCGGTCCGCCTCCTAAAGCATCTGATTCAGGCTGTTGTTCTTGTTCAATTGGATTAGTAGCATTAACGTCAACTTCTAATGGAGATTGAGTATTCTCCTTCGAAGCTGGTTGAGCTGAGCCTTCACGACTCCTCTCATCATTAGAATCACTTTCATTATCATCAGAATCTTCGTCATCATCATCTACTTCTTCGTCATCGTCTATCTTTGATTTATCACCTTCTGTATCTCCAGCACCAGATATAGATTGTAATTGTGAAGATGATCCTTCATTCGAAGCAGGGGGTTGAGCTCCACCAATTGGATTCACCTGTTGTGGTTGACCATTCAATTGATTTGGTGGCTGACCAGTTAATGCTTCTTGTTTTGCTTTATTCTTTAACTCTTTTAATCTTTGTTTCTCTTCTCTCATTTTCTTTGCAGCAGCACGTTTTTCCTTTTTCTTCTCCTTCTCATCTTGCCTTTTTTTCTCAACTTCATCATCCTTCAAAATGAAAAACCTCACATCATAGTTATGAGGACCAATTACCATCGAGCAATCACAGAATTTGTTCATTCTATCTCTAGCATTAACGTCATTATCAAATTTGGTCTTACCTTTAGCCCAATATAGATCAAATATGTTCCCATTAGTGTAAGATTTTCTGGACCTCATCAATGAAGAGTAGAGTACCGCACTGTCTTTCAACGATAATGCATTGTTCAGTATACTGTATGACGGTTCATCGATAGACATTGGAAGACCTTCAATCTCTTTGAATGGTCTTGGTGGAGGAGGTGGTGGTAATTCGTCTTCATTATCAGAAACTTCTTCACTTTTAGCTTTTCCTCTAGTGTTGCCACGTCTTTTTCCCTTTGGAGGCATATTAAGTGTACCAAAGATCAATCACAGGGTAGGTTGATTTTTGACGTTCGATGTTTATTTGTATTCATCAAAAGTTTATAATATACATTTGGATCAAAATACTGGAAAATCAAAATCCGGGGGCTCTCGGTCGTCGGATTTCAAAACGCGTCGTTTTGATCTTGATCAAAAAGCGTGTAATGGCATATATATTCAAAAGCATCAGCTCTATTACCGTTATATGGGAAAGACCAGGTGATATTATGGCTTCTGTTAAGCGTGCTGTGAATCTCAATGATTTTGGGAGCTCGTTATCCAAGAAGAGAAAGACTTTAGGCCCAAATGGTATGTGATCAGTATAATCGTATACAATAGCTTTACTGGTTAACTAACAAATAAATGATTTAGAACTAGAGAAATTTGCACCAGGTGCTATTGTAAAGGTCAAGGTGAAAAATTTCGTTACATATTCTTTGACTGAATTCAATTTGTCTCCTTCATTGAATATGATTATTGGTCCTAATGGTACCGGTAAAAGTACGTTTGTGTGTGCTGTTTGTCTTGGTCTAGCGGGTTCACCATTGTTGTTAGGCCGTCAAAAGGCATTAGCTGGTTTCATTAAGAATGGTGAACAAAGTGCATTTGTTGAAACCACATTGAAAAATAAACCCGGCCTACCAGAAATAGTCATTGGAAGAGAATTCTATCTGACGAACAAGTCCGACTGGTTCGTCAACAATAAACCGTCTTCAGAACAAAGAGTCAAGTTATTATTGAAAGAGTTGAACATTCAATTAGACAACTTGTGTCAATTTTTACCTCAAGAAAAAGTTGCAGATTTTGCCAAATTATCACCCGAAAGACTATTAGAGGAAGTTGAGAGAGCTATTGAAATTGATCTTCTACATAAGCATCAACAGTTAATCAGTTTGGATCGTGAAAAGAGAGAAATTGATGAGGAATTACAAATTAAACAAGCTGATCTTGAAAGACTATCTGAGGAAAGAAAAAGGTTTGAAGAAGAAGCACGTAAATATGAAGCTTATCAAAATAAAAAGGCAGAACGTGAAACTCATGAAAAATTGATTCCTTATGCAAAGATTCAAGATCTGAAAGCTAGACAAATGGAATGTAAAAAAAGACGTGATCAATTGAGAAGAGATCTAGAAGAATTCAAAGAACTTGCCAAACCCTATGAAGATGCAGCTGCTGCATTTGATGGTGACGTTCAAGCATGTTTAAATGAAGTTCATCGTAAAAAACAACAACAAGAGAAAATTGAAGAAGATGTAGCAACTTATAAGAAACAGCTTTCAGACTTGGAGGAAAAACATGAAAAGCTTTTAAGTATGATTGAAAATCAAAAGACAAGAGCTGAAGTGAAAAAAAGAGACTTGCAAACCAGCCAAGACCAATTAAAACAGCTGGAACAAAGCAGAGATAAAATTCAGCTGATGGACGCATCTATTATTGATGGATATAAGTCCAAAAGATCTGAACTTCATGGATTCGAAACTGAAATTGGCTCAAGGATATCTGATAAGGATAGTGAATTCAAGAGATTGGAAAGAGATGAGTACAATTATAAACAAGAAATACATAAAACCAAACAACAGTTCCAATCTACAGATAGAGTCCACATTTTGGATGGTGATAGTAATTATAATAATAGACAAAAATCGCAAGCTAAAAAAGCTGTTGGTCTTTTACGTTCAGCTGAATTTAAAAAATATAGAGGACAAGTCTATGAACCACCTTGTGTTTCTTTATCCACTACTAAACATGAATATGCTGCTTTTCTTGAAGAGATCGTTGATTACCAAACAACATTTGCATTAACTGCTGTATCAAGAGATGTTTATGACGAAGTTTCTGATAAAATATTCCGTGATCACAACATAAATGTATCTTTTAGATATCTAAGTAATAAAAGATTGAATGGTACATTATCAAAAGAACAACTAAGAGAATTTGGATTTGATGGTTATTTGCGTGACTTCGTTACTGGTCCAAAAGCAGTTCTTCAAATGCTGAGTGAACAAAGTTATATTCATGATATTCCTGTATCAACAAAACCTTTAACTGATGAACAAATCTTACGTTTGCAAAGACCTCATAATGGTCAACTTCTATTCAGGAAATTCATTGCTGGTGACACCATATATGCATTATCAGCGTCAAGATACGGTTCAAAACAAGTTACTATGAGAACTTCTCAAGTTCGTATGAAACCAAAATATTTTTCCGCTGGTGGTATGAGTGAGGAACGTAAACATCAACTAAATCAAAGAGTCCAAGAAGCTCAAAGTCGATTGGACCAAATCTATCAAAGAAAAGATGAGCTAGCTGGCCAGTTGGCTAAATTAGAAGAAGAAAGAGCACCAATAAAAGATGAAATGAGACAATGTCAACAATATCTAAAAGATGCAGCTCATGCTAAGAATGAATATGAAAAGATCAGCACCAGAGCTCAGTCATTAAAAGAAAGAGTGAAAAGATTAGAACAAGAAGCAAATAGAGATTACACTGCAGATATTGTCAAAAGTCAAAAGAAATTAAGATTAGTTGCAGAGCAAAGAATTAAAGTGTTGACAAACCTTTCAGTTGTTCAAATAAGGCTCCATAGTATATCTGAACAAATTTCAATGTTGGAAGTTAAAAAATTCGATCAAGAAAATAAAAAAGTCTCTGTCAAGAAATTAGCTGAGATTATAGCTGATGAAAAAAAGGAAATTGAAAGACAATATGCGATGGCTAAAAGAGAATATCAAGAGTTTAAAAACTCAACAGAAAGAAAAGAGTTAATGGAGCAAACAATGAGATACTCGACTGAAGAGAAGGAAATTTTGAATGAATTAATCATTAAATATATTGAGCAGGAAAGGTTTTCAGCTGAAAGACTTCATGATATGATTGAAGGTTTAGACGCTGAATTGAATTTATTAGGTACCGGTTCCAAGTCGTCTGTTAATAGTCTAGAAAGAATTAATGATCAATTAGAAACATTAACACGTGTGATTCCTGAATTACAATTACAATCCAAACAAAAAGCACAAATCATCAAAGAAGTTCATGCAGAATGGGAACCAAAATTACATGAATTAGTTCATAAAATTTCAAATAAATTTTCAAATATTTTCCCATCAGTTGGTAGTGCAGGGGAAGTTAGAGTTGCAAAAGCTGAAAAATATTCAGATTGGAGACTTGAAATCTTGGTTAAATTCCGTGATGAAGCTGATTTGAAAGTATTGGATAGTCATACACAATCAGGTGGTGAAAGAGCAGTTTCCACGGTGTTTTTCATGATTAGTATGCAAGAATTAACAACATCACCATTTAGAGTTGTGGACGAAATTAATCAAGGTATGGACGCGAGAAATGAAAAGGTTGTTCATAAACATATGGTTCAAGTTGCATGTCAAGAAAACACATCACAATATTTCTTAATTACTCCAAAATTGTTGACAAATTTATATTATTCAGAAAAAATGCGTGTTCATTGTATTATGGCAGGTCCTTGGACTCCAAATCCAAGTGTTCATCAAGAATATTTATCACTGGGTGCTACAGCGAGTTATGCTTGAGATTAATAATGGTCTTTGTTTTCTAAATTATGGTTATATATTTACGTTAATTCATGTGCTTTTTGAGATGCTCATAGAAAGTCGTAGAATTAATGAATGCTGTCTATATACATGGAACACCTTTATGAAAGTTTATCTATAGCATTTTTAATTCTTTGTCTTGATTCTTCTAATCCTAAGAAACTAACCAATAGTGGTATCTTCAATCCAGGGATACTACCACTTAATGCAAATCTAATAGTTTCAAAGATTTCTCTTTTTTGAAATCCTTTGGAGGTCAATTTCTCAATGTTTGAATCAAGATCTTCCACTGATGAGATGAATTCAACACTTTTTAGAATTTCAATTGATTTTGGCTTGTCTGCCTTTTCCAAGAATCCAAGGGCTTTCACGTTATCAAATTTGACATTGGATAACAAATAATCATAGTTTTGGATATCATATAACGTTGTGAAGTTATGTTTCACTTCACTAATTAATTTCTGTATGGTGGTCTTAGTGATATCTGGGTATATAGGTGCCAGTAATTGATAGGCTTCATTCACAACTGAATCAATATCTTTTTCAATCTTTTCCAACAAGTAATGCTTATTAAAAAATAACAACTTCTTATCATCAACCTTAGCATTCCCCTTTGTCAGTTCGCTCAAAGAGAATAATTTTTCTAATTTTTCCAGTTTGAAAACTTCTGAAACACTTTCACCTGCATTCCTTGGTGGTGACCAACCAAATAATGCAACAAAGTTTACCAAAGCTTCAGGTAAGAAACCTTTTTTCTTGAAATTCATCACATCAATATCACCAGACCTTTTACTTAATTTCTTATCTTTAGTACTTGTCAATAATGGAATATGAACAAACTTAGGAGAAGTCCAACCAAAAGCATCATAAAGTGCAACATGTTTTGGAGTTGAAGGTAGCCATTCTTCACCTCTGATAACATGAGTAATTTCCATTAAATGATCATCAATAACATTTGCAAAATGATATGTTGGTAATCCATCGGATTTTACCAATATAATATCATCATATCTAACATCATCTGCATTGACTTGAGGTTGTAGATCCAAAGTACCATGTAATAAATCTTCAATCTGTGGATATCTATCCGGCGACTTGAATCTAATTGTAAAAGTTTCACCATTTGATGCTCTTTTTTTCGATTCTTCTGGTGAAATATGTAAACACGAACGATCATAAGTCACTGTAGTAGGAGGTTGTAATTTCATTGCCGATTCCCTGAGACCATCCAACCTTTCCTTAGAGCAAAAACAACGATATGCGTTACCTGATTCTAATAATCTCTCAGTATACTGTTTATATATATCAGTTCTTTCACTTTGTCTATATGGGCCGTGCTCACCACCAACTAATGGACCCTCATCCCAAGTTAAACCACACCATTTCAACGACTCATAAATGTTTTCCTCTGCACCTGGGACCAGTCTTTTCTGATCTGTATCCTCCAACCTCAACAGGAACTGACCACCAGTATGTCTAGCTAGTAAATAATTATATAATGCAGTTCTCAGAGAACCCATATGTAAAAACCCAGTTGGAGATGGTGCGAACCTAGTTCTTGCTGGACCTGTTGGATTCACATCATTCTTTTTGGGTATGCTCAGCTTCTTCTTCGGCTTGAGCTTCAGCGTACTCGCGAGCCGTATGGACCTCCACATGGCTATGTTAACTGTCTGTTTAGTCCTGTTTCCAATGGGTTGGAGATGTGAATTTGTTATACGTTCCCAAAAAACACGGGCCTCAGAGTGGCCCATCGCCAAAAAAAATCAGATCTTCAAATTTTTTTTAAGAGAAGCTCATCTTTGTGAAAATGTTTTTACTGGAAAACACAAGACAAGAGTAAATTCTGGATCCAGAGCGCTGGTTACAGGTTTGATAGAGTGTCAGTTATATTGGGTGCGTTAATATGAATCAACACCAGGTGCAACAATCGCAGCTCAACAGAATCAATGGGTTTGGTGCTACTGGTAATGGTCTGCTACAAATGAATGGAAACAATAACTCTGGGAAGATGCCAAAGAACAGTCGTCAACTAATGGGAAGACAGATCCAACCACAACCACTGAGTGGGAGCCAGTTAGCCAATATTCAGCATTTGCAACAACAAGACACATTGCCTTCTCTGGGGTTAGCGCGCTCCAAAACTGCCCAACAAGCTACTGAAGCACAATATGCTAGAGCTAAATTGAGTGCAAAGAAGTGTTTCAACATTGAAGATGATTTAGAATTCTATCCAAATCCAATAGATATGAGATCTAAGCAACAGCAACAACAAGCTCAAGCGCAAGCACAGGTTCAACAAGCTCAACAAGCACATTTGTTAAATTCAAGAATGGTTATGAATTCCCCAATTTCACCTTATAGTACCCCAACAAAACCTGTTCAATTTAGTAATCCAAATCAACAAGTTCATAGAATGCAAGGCTTTATGTCACCTGTTCAAAGTATGAGTTCTCCTTCTCATCAGCATCATCAACAACAGCAACAACAGCAACAGCAACGTAATATCATTAATCATAGTCAAATTTTCAATTCACCTCAACCTGTTCCTAATGTTAGAAGAGATTTGTCAAACAATTCACCAATGAGTTATCAAAACAGTTCAACTAGTCGTCATTGGTAATTTAGGAATTAAAACTTCATGAAATTTCTGCGGTAAATAATGTTTCATTCCGCCAATTATTTTTTATTATTGTTATTATTATTATTATTATCATCATCATCATCATCATCATCATTAATGTGCTTTTTTATAATACTTTTTAATTATTGTCATGGTTCACGAAAGATAAAAATCTGGGTATATATTGAAAGGAGGGAAAAAGAAATTTATTGTGTTCATTGTTTTTATTAATGGTTTTATGCCTTCAATTCATTGTTTTCCGTTTGGTTTAATCATTATTAAGCTGTCATCTATTTTTTATATTGAAACATTTTGTTATTCAACATTATCATCATTACTATTATTATTATTATTCCTATCATTGTTTTCTTCGTTAATTTGTTTTATACACCATATCATAAAATGCCATAAAAAGTTCTCCCATATTCATATTATACAGATATACACACATACATACAACTTATCATGATTATTTATATGCTTCTAGAAAAGAAACAATATCCAATAAAAAACACAAAAAAACACACGCATATGCATTTATATTTCATTCATTACATTTACAAAAGTTTGCTTTTAGATCACTAGTCTATTAATCTTTTTTAATACATTTTTATCACTATTTTAGACTATATAATAATATTTTTTCAGCTTAATTTACTTCAATATAATCAATAGTAGTACTAAAATAATAACTAATATTAAAATGGTTAACCATTGGCCATTTTCTTTTGCCTTCGAACTAAAATATTTTAGTCTTTTTTGACCAGTTGATAAATTTCTTTCATTATGATCTAATTGAGATTCTAAATCTTCCAATAATATATTTTGATCATCTAATTCTTCATTTATATCCATTCCTAATGCACGTTGTCTTCTAACACTTTGTGCCAAAGTATCTAAATGTTCATCTTGATTTAATAATTGTTGCTGATGTTGTATAAACATTTCTTGATTTGATGAACTATCAATTGAATTGTCATCCTCTATCTCGTCATGATATTCTTGATCTCTACCTTTGAATAATTCATCAGTTTGTGATTGTTCTGCTTGTGGGATAACTGTGTCTTTATATGGTTTGACGTATGTACTGGGTTGTGCTTCTTCAATATTGTCGTTGAACCTTACTGATTTCTTAGTATTTAAAGGGTTGACATTTCTAACATGTTAGTAACAATATTCTTTACGAAATTGGAAAAAAAACAGGGATGAGAAAAAAAAAAACTTACATCTTTCTAACATATTCATAATCTTCTGTATCGATACTCTTCACTTGGTGTAATAACTCATTATATTGTGAAACTAATTCATCATAATCTTCACTATTATAATTATTAGCGGCTGTGATCAAAGGGGATTTCCAACGATTTCAATACATACCCATCATCATTCCTCTCTAGGAATTTCGTAGTCTTTGATAGGAGCTTCCGTAGATCATAATCGTTATCTTCAGATTCCACACCAAGTTCTTCAAGTCTTGAAGATTCTTCTATCAGTGATTTTAAATCTTCAAGATATGATTCTATGAGTCTTAGATTTGATAATTTGTTGGACATTGAGGCTAATCAAAGTGTTTTTTTTCCGTGGTGAGTTGCTAGATATCCCAATGGTATATTTGAATAGAATGCACTATTAATGGAAAAGAATGGCCTCCTGTCTATGATTATTATCCGTTATTCTCTGTCTAACTCACAAACTAAAGGATGATTCTTTATAATCTTTTGTGCCATTATTGAAATTCAAATTGCGGGTAAACTGAGCTCAAAATAATTCGCGAAATTTCTGTGATGAGCTTTTGACCCTTTAAACTAAATTGTTATCAATAATCAGTAGAGAATTGTAAATTATCTAGTTTTGTACGTTATTGAAGTGTGATGCAGCTGTTTGAATGGGCTTTTGGGAAAAAGCTCACGCCTCAGGAGAGGTTGAGAAAAGTATGTATTCAACAAGTTATTACAAGTAACCATGACTAATTAAAAAGTAGAATCAAAGAGCATTAGAAAAGACTCAAAGAGAATTAGAAAGAGAAAAAAATAAATTGGAGTCACAACAAAAGAAGTTAATCACTAAGATTAAAAAGTCTGCAAAGAATGGTCAAATGGGTGCATGTAGAATCCAGGCTAAGGATCTTGTCAGAACCAAAAGGTGAGTTTATGGTTATTTCATGATGATGATGATGATGATGATATAATAAGATCTCATTATTAACTTATTTAGATATATTGAAAAGTTCAATAATATGAAGACTCAACTACAAGCTATTTCATTAAGAATTCAGGTATGTGTTTTTTTTTTACCCCTAATGATTATTTTGTTCCTTTTTTTTTTTTGCTTTATTTCAATTATTAACAAATTTTACCCCAGGCTGTTAGAAGTAGTGATCAAATGGCACAATCAATGAAAGATGCAACAAGATTATTAGGATCAATGAATAGATCAATGAATTTACCTCAATTACAAAAAATTGCAATGGATTTTGAAAAAGAGAATGATATAATGGATCAAAGACAAGAAATGATGGATGATGCAGTTGATGATGCAATTGGTGATGAATATGAAGATGATGAAGAAGCTGATGAAATTGTTGATAAAGTTTTAGATGAAATTGGTGTTGATTTGAATTCCAAGATGAAGGAAACTCCTCAAGGTTTAGATACTGGAGTTGTTGAGAGTCAAAGAGTTGCTCAACCTGTTGGAGCAAGTGGTGGTGGTGGTGGTGATGAAGATGATGATTTACAAGCAAGATTAGATAGTTTGAAGAGAGGTTGAGATATTTTAAACATCTCTGTTAAAAGTTCATTCTAATGTATATTATAATTGAAACAATTTTTTATTTTCAGTTAATTGAAATGTAATTTTTTGAAACTAAATAATCAACAATTATCTTTGCAGATTCTTCAATTGAAGTTTTATCAGTATGTAAATGAATTTCTGGAGAATCTGGAGCTTCATAAGGAGCAGAAATTCCAGTAAAGTCTTTAATAATACCTTGTCTTGCCTTTTTATATAAACCTTTTGGATCTCTTTCTTCAGCAATTTCTAATGGAACATCAACGAAAACTTCAACAAATGGTAAACCATTATCATCATGTAAATTTCTTGCATTATTTCTATCAATTTTATATGGAGAAATGAAAGAAGTTATAGCAACAGTTGTTGAATCTGCAAATAATTTTGAAACTTCAGAAATACGACGAATATTTTCATTACGATCAGCTTCAGTAAATCCAAGATCTTTATTTAATCCAAAACGAACATTATCACCATCTAATCTATAAGCTGAAACACCATGTTGTAATAAATATTGTTCCAATGCACATGCTATAGTAGATTTACCTGATGCACTTAATCCAGTTAACCAAATTGTAACACCAGATTGTTTTGTTAATGATTTACGTTCATCATAAGTTAAATTTGGATGCCATGTAATATTTGTAGCCATTTTCAATCACTTTACAAAAAATACAACTAAAATTATAAATGATTAAAATCAGTTTTTATGAAAAAATAGATATAATTATAAAATAAATAAATAAATTAATAATAATAATAATTTTCCAAATCTATTTGTTGATTCTAATTGTTGAATTGTTTGAACTCATACATTCTAATTTGACAATATTTCACGTGATATGTATCAGTTTCACGAATCTGTGGCTTGAAATATTATTGTGTAAAGTGTTGGATGGTGATGTAAGAGAAATTTAATGATAAGCAAACAATAAGGAGAGTGTATACTGGTCATTAGCAAAGCCCCCAAAGAAAAAATGATATGGAACCAATCAACCAATTGTAATGTAATAATAATTTAAAATTCATCATATTATAAAAGTATTCATCCTGTCAAAAAAAACCACAATTTTAAAAATTCGGACCCTGTTGTGTTATCTCCGAAACCAATTGAAATATCCGAAGCACTAAATCGAAAAGGGGAAAGACATTATGATGAGTAGTTATTGTGATATGTCCCAGGGAAAGTTGAAGGTTTGAGTGTGTGGTGTGGTAGCTGTGGATGTTGAAGATATTGTAGTGTTGGGTTGAGTTTGATTGTGTGAAATTTGCGTATTTTAAATATAAGCGATAATCCGTTGGTGATTATTCATAATTATAAAATATAATTTTTAAAATTTAAGATTCTTGATATATATTATAATATATATATTAAATCAATAAAGTCAGATTTTGCGCAGATTAAAAATATTGTGTATATTTATATAAGACAAGATTATTAATATAAGATTTTATCATAACTATATTATATATATATAGCCAATACCTTATAAAGTAT